>JAADXE010000190.1:0-41903 GCA_023337545.1 Pythium coloratum
CCCAGCGGCGACGAAGAAGAAGTGTGCCCGTCGTACGCGCCGCACTCGTGAGATCGAGGCCTAAGCATCCTCAATTTTTATGTGTCCCGTTGGTATAAGACGATGTGAGTATGAAGTCGAACGAAGCGTAATTAATCCACAACAGATTTCCCAGGTTAGTACGCATTCTGACGCACATTCCGTGCAGAGGGTTCGCTCTGTGGGAACCCTCCTTGCAACGAACTGCACGCGCCCTTCGCTGCGAGGGCACGACTTCACGCTCCTGGGCCCCAGTGGGCTTCGCTCCACCGTGCACCCATGAGCTGTACTAGTAGTTGGCCTGGAAGCGGCATCTTTTTGCAAATGCAGCTGTATCACCCACCGTTCAATCGAGCGCGCTCTGACGTGTAAAATGCAGCCACAGCAGCACAGCGTGGAGCGTAATCCATCGTGTCACATTCTGCTCTCCTCATTTTCGTGGTGGCTGTGCCGCAGTCGCATGATCACGGGGGAGACCTTGGCTTTCTTCGATCCAGACCGTCATGGTGGCTGCTGGAGTCAAAGCTCCATGAGGGTAACTCAGTCGAGTTGTGCTTGAGATCCGGATGGGATCGGCGACGGACCATTCCATTCTACTAATATAGCATCATATCCATATTATGTCACTATTTACAAATATATAGCAAAAACAAATGTCACTATAAAATAGTGCTAATATAGTAAGTTGACAGCTCAAATTCCATGTGGTTCTCCAGAAGTGAGCCCTCGTCGATTCACTGGATCTCCAAGATGGGCAAGAGCTCACCCTTGTTGAGGTGTTGTGGCTCTTCACTGAACCGCTGCAAGTTCGCCGTCAGGACCTCAACGACCGACTGGGTGGCTGCGTCTTCCTCACCACAATGGCCGCTTTGATTTAGGCTTCCAAACGTCATTCTATAATCCTCCTCGCCGAGACCAAGCCCTCTGACCCAAGCCAGACATGCCTACGACCATGCTCACCACGTCCGTGATTCTCTCGACTGTCGTCGCCACCGCTGCGCTCTTCCAGGGTGCCGACGCCCACGGCTACGTCTCGGAGCCCAAGGCCGAGTTCGTGCCGAACACGATCTACACGACGTACAACGCCGAGTTCACGGCTGCGCAGACCGGCGTCGCGGCGTTCAAGGGCAAGATCTTCAACTGGAGCCCAGAGCACAACATGCAGGTGTTTACGGATGCCTTCAAGCAGTCGGGACTCAAGAGCCTGCGAGAGCTCATGGACAAGCAGGTGCCAGGCTGCGGCAACACGCTCACGCGCACGTGGGTGCGTGACACGACCAAGCTCAAGGCGATGAAGTTCCAGAACGACGAGTACAAGGAAGGCTTCCTCGCGTCGCACCGCGGACCTTGCGAAGTCTGGATCGACAACACGCGTGTGTTCCAGAACAACGATTGCGCTGGCAACTACAAGACCTACCCGGCCGTGCTGCCGGTGGACTACTCCAAGTGCACGCGCAGTGTGTGCTACCTGCGCTTCTACTGGCTGGCGCTCCACTCGGAGAAGTGGCAGGCGTACAAGCAGTGCGTGCCGATCAAGTATGGCGCCTCGCGCAGCATGGACGAGGACGAATCGTACAACTTCTCGGCCTTGAACAACCGCGCGCTCCAGGCCAACGACACGGAGTCGGAGTAGAAAGTAACATAACTGCTCGTGTTTTATAATAACGTCAATCCAAGTAAGCATTCAAACGGCTTCGCAATCATGGGTGTATTTCATGCTACATAGTACTGCATACTACTATGTACGTACGTCGCAACTGCGTGCCGATCGTATCGAGGATAGTGACAGAGAAGTGTAAAAGTGCGTAGGAGCATATCGACTGTACACGAGTTCGTTTTGACCCGCCAACAGTACACCGTTGCAAGGTCCAGACGTGGCTACATGTGCTCGTTCAGTATTGATTGGAGTCGCCTGGACGGATGAATCCGACTGCCAGTTTCTTCATCAAGTGGAGGGTATTGGCCTTGGTCGGTGGTCACGGCTCATGTGATCGTCACTGACACAGTGTCATCCCGTGAACATCTTCATTTATTTTCTCGTTGTATTCCTCGGCACTGTGTTGACGTGCAGCAACGCACTAGAACTTAAGGCAAGCTTGCAGAAAGGAAAACGCCACTGCAAATTACCCCTCTGTAAACAGATTTGGGTACATTTGCCAGCTTCATTGCTTTCTCATGCCATGATTGGCTAAAAATCAACCCTTATCTTTTCCGGCCATTTGGCTCAAAATCCCTCGTTTGACTATTGACTTCGGGACAAAAGCTTCCTTCAGATGCCTTGCCTATTCTTTCCCCTGATCACTCCCCTACGCACGACGCGATAATGGAGCCAGAGCAAGGCGATGTCGACCAAGATGCTTCGCTTTCCAGCCACGTAGCGCCGCCTGCAGGCGCCATCACCACCAGCGAACCTCACGAGACGATGCAGGAGACTCCAGTGTCCATGGTGTCCGAAGAGCTCGTCGCAAAAGGATCTATGGACGCCGCGCAATCCTCGTCAATCCACCCGTCCGCTTCAACTAGCGAGTCCAATGAAGATGCGAATGTCGAGTCTGTGGGCGATCCAGAAGCCTCAACAGAGCCGCACACAGGCAGCGACTCGCAGATGGAGATGCGCGAGCAGCTCCAGCGAGAGATGGCCAAGCGCCGTCCCGACAAGTTCATGATTGGCGTGATCTGCCGGTCGTTTGGCGGCATTCCGGATGATTTCCGATCGGCGATTTGGAAAGAGCTACTGGGCGTCGCGCGCAACGAGCGGCTCCATTTGGACCAGAGCATCCTGCAGGTCGAAGAGGACCTCGTGAACCAGAAAGTCATCGCGGCGGACGCCTCCCGTACGCGCGGCAACGACCCATTCTTCAAGCAGCCGTCCACAGTCGAGTCCATCGGCAAGATCCTCACGTTTTACTGCAAGAGCCGCAATATCCGATACAAGCAAGGCATGAACGAGGTTCTCGCGCCGTTTCTCATGCTGGAGCAGTCGCCGCCCATGGCCGAAGGCATCGTGTTCCAGCTCTTTTACGCCATGATCGATAAGTTTCTGCCGCACGTGTTCGTGGACAAGGACTTTAAGTCGTTGCAGTGCTCGTTCCAGTTGTTCCGGTTACTCATGCTGTACCACGACCCCGTGCTGTGTAACTTCCTGGACCAGAACGCCATGACACCGGAGCTGTACGTCACGCCGTGGTTCATGACGCTGTTCGCGAGAGGGCTCTCGCAGGAACTCGTGTTCGTGCTGTGGGACTTCTTCCTACTGCACGAAGACCCGTACTTACTGCATTATGTCGCGTACGCGCTCGTGGAATCGCACCGCGATGAGATCTTCAAGGCCGACGTCGCGATGCTGCCGCAGGTTCTCAGCAGCATCTCGCTGGACACGCGCGAGCAAGTCGATGAGATCTGTGCGACGGCTCTGCAGCTCATGGAGACGACCCCACGCTCGTATCGACGTGATCTGTACTCGGTGTGTTATGGTGGGTACAACAACGCGATGGTGCCGTTCCTGCGCCAGCTCATGGGCGCCTCCAGCCTGCAAGTGTACCCTGACGAGCTGCTGAGTAACTTACTCAGCCGTCTCGGCCAGGCCAATTCCGGTGCAAGTCCTGCGGCGATCGCTGCGATGCCACCCGTGCTGCCTCCAGCCACGCCGGAGCTGCTCTCGCAGAGGTCGTTCTCGTTGGAACGGAATGCGTCGATGGCGTCCGTCTTCTTCATCGTGTTGGACTGTCGTCCGATGGAACAGTACCGCGAGTGCCACCTCAGCCTCTCGTACCATATCGACCCAGACGTCGTCGCGAGCCCCGATGCTCTATCGGTGCTGATTAAGGGCTTCACGAGAATGAAAGGGTGCCACTTTTGCTTCGTTGGTCCGTCGATGGAGCCTACGGGGAACAAGTCAAGTGGCGGATTGGGATTCGAGACGATCACAAGAATCACGAGAGGTCTCTCCGGTGATCGACAGAGTCTCGAAGCCGCTGCCGCTGCCAATGCAGCGGCAGCAGCGGGGATCAACTCGTCGCTGCTCGGTGTTGGGACAAACACGGTTCCGTTCCTGAAGAAAGAGCACATTACGGTGACGCGACTCGTGCTGATGTTTCTGCAAAAAGGTTTCGAGCACGTCAGCCGGCTGGATGGAAGCTTCGACGAGCTCAAGGAGCAGATTGAGAAGCTCGACACGTTCTCCCAAGAGCAGCTTCTCGTTTACGAAGACTCGTCAGCAACAGAGACGGCAGCGACAAGCTCGAGCGTGGAGAAATCGGCCGGTGGAATCAAGTCTCTGGCCCGCAAGGCGTTCGAGAGAGTTCGCACCATGTCGGATGACGACCCTATGTCTGCGATTGTGTCGGATTCGAATACGGCAACGTCACCAACCCCAGTCTCAGCCGCGATCAAGACAAAGACGAAGGCCACAGTCTCAACGCTGTCCCAGCGGCTCCAAATCCTCACGACTGCCGCCAAAGATGCGGTCTCCGCATCAGGAAAGTCGGCGCAGTCTGCCGCCCAGGGGAACACCGTCGTCACGGAAGAACGGCGACTTGTGGGTGAAGAGGAGTGGATCGAAGTGTGCACGAGAACGAAGGAGGCGTTGGAGAAGAGCTTGTGCTTCAAGGACGTGGTTTTTCAGCCCGGCTCACTGGGCATCCTCTTCCAGCGCTCAACGCACAAGAAGTACCTCACGGTGGTCGACAGTATCGTCCCGGAGAGCCAAGCGTCGGAGAGTCAGCAGATTGAGCCTGGAGACTTGCTGGTCGCCATCAACGGCCAGGAAATCGGAGGCGTCAAGTTCCAGGAGGTCATCGACCTGATCAAGGACGCGCGCCGTCCGCTTGTGCTCCGTCTCCAGAATCCCAAGAAGAAGTCGTTGGATACCTTTGACGCCATTTCCATCCCGCCGCTGCCACCGATCATGATCAGCGCCTCGCATCATTCGCTCTGCGTATCATGGAACAAGTTGGCGATCCCGAATGCTCGATACCAGTTGCAGTTCGCCAAGCAGTCGGACTTCAACTTCAATCCGTGGATTTCCGTTCCAATGAAGCACGAAAGCAACGCCACCGAGATCGACCGCACGACAGGCATCACGACTCATCACAACGGCACGCTTGTCGGTTTGGATCCGGGAGCGTCATTGGTATTCCGAGTGCGCTGCGGGGATAACGACAAGTGGGGACCCTACAGTCTTTCGAGCGGTCCGATGAGTACACTTGAAAAAGGACTGGACGAAGGAGAGACCACGGCAACCCGTGCACGCGAGCCGTCTCTAACCTCGCCTACTTCGTGGCGAAACAATAGCACCGCTGTCTTTCTGCCAGGGGAGTGCCCGGAATTTTTCGAACGCGGAACGTTCTACTTCCGGGTGATGGTTGGTCTTCGCGCTCGTGCGTCAGCGGCGTTGGACGCTGAGAAACTCGACATCATTCTCGAAAAAGGAACGATCATCAAGTGCAGCGAGCGGCTCGTGGCGCCCGGGACCAACCAGATCTTTGTACGGTTGTGTACCGACTGGAATGTTGGAGTACGCAAGCCGCGATCCAATGGAAAGCAGAATACCGAGGATAGCGACCGTGGGTCATCCACCAATTCAGAAGATGCCGACGCGTTCCAAGCCTGGGCGTTTGAAAACACACCGGAGGGTACGTGCGTGTTGGAACGACTTCCAGAGTTCTCAGAAGACATGGTTCCGTCGCCGGCTCCACTGCAAGAGCAGGCCAAGTCACTCGTGACGTCGTTCCTGACTGCCAGCGGTATCAAGTCGTCAAACAGTGCCCCATCCAGTACGACTGTTCAGCAAGTGTCCGCGGTCCCTGTGCCGACTCCTTCCCCGCCATCGTCGTCGTCGAATCACGTGTTAGCTCCACGCCATGTCGTCGCGGTGCCTATCTCGCCGACTGAGATCACGGTGTCGTGGGAGATGGCGAAGGATCCGAGCGTTGTCAAGCATCAGATCCAGTACGCGAAAAACCGGCTCACGGCGATCTGGTGGACGTTGAAGCAAGACATCAGCCGAGAAACATGCACGTTCACTGTTCGAGAGCTTTCTCCAAACACAGCCTACGTGTTTCGTGTGCGAAGCGGCGACGATTCCAACCACTGGAGTGCGTTCAGCGAGACCAGCGAGCCGTGCAAGACCACAGATGCTGCCAGCGTGGTGGTCGTGAGCGCCCCGGATCCTGAAGCCAGCGAAGCTACGACACCGAAAGGTACGCCACCAGTTCGAGATGAAAGCGACATGGTCGATAGTGCTGCTGCCCAGGGCAACACAGAGCGGCCATCGACGTTCGGCTCATTTTTTAGCCGAAACACCAATTCCTCGACATCAAGCAACGGATCCAGTCGCCAGGTCGCTCAGCCGCTGCGGACAGGAAGTACGCTTCTCGACAAAGCCGTCGCTGCAGCATCCAAGCTAACACTGGTTAGAAGCGACAGTGGACGCCGGCGTCGCAGTTCAGCGGCACCACCTCTGTCGCCCGATGAGCAATTGGAAGCTATCTTGCCAGCTGAGGGTGATCTGGTGGATGTGGCGGCGTGGAAGTTGGATCTAGAGAGTGTTGACAATACGAGTCGATGCTTCCAGTCCGTGCGATACATCCCCACGCTCGTGGTGACCGCTGAACCCTCCCAGTCCAGCGTAGAGATTGATCCGTTCGCAGCAATCGCTCACTCTAAGGCGGTCACGGCTCTCGATCCAAGCGAAGCAGAAGCAGCCGCGTCCTCTTCATCTTCGACCCAGTTGACGTGGAATCGAGTAGGCGACCGAGAACTGGTCGTCACGCGCACGGCACTACTCGCGTTTGCCAAGCCTTCTTCTCATGCAGATGCGCCTGATGCCGTGGTGGAGACGCGACGCTCACTATCGGTGTTGGCGAAGATCACATCGAAGAAGACCGTTCCGAACTCTGTCGTCTTCCACTTTAGAGTACGTTTCAAGCTTGGACGGACAGGGAATCGTTGGCAGAAGACTGATTCTTGTATGATGTGTGTTCACAGAGAGAGTTAAGCGCGATGGACAGTGTCGCGCCAGGACCAAGTGAGTCGCTCGAGCAGCTTTGCTTCGTGGTGGAGGACAAAGCCGCTTGTGTGGCGCTCGTCAAGCAGAACTACACGCCTGATGAAGCCTCAGCATGAACGTAAGCTCCTGTAACAATGAGACTAAACTTGTGAATTGATCAATTCAAGTTCAAAGGTACCGTCGTGCTACTCGTGGTACTCGTCTTTGTCTCTTGCAGGCGCAGCAACGTCCGCGCGACCCATTTCTTAAGCCGCAGACGTTGCGGCTCCAGTTGCAGCCCCTTCCGGAACCAGCCCAATGCTGCCCAGAAGTCCTTCATGTGGTACGACGCAAGCTGATCATGAGAACGGCATGTTAGAAAACCCACGCCAAGAGAAGATGCGGTCACCACGCAAGACGTACCCCATGAAGATACAACGATCCGGCTCGCAGGCGAGGATGTTCGTAGGCGAAGCCTTCCAAGACAGTCACAACACACTCGAAGTCGCCAAGTTCTACATCAGACATGACATCAATCAGCCACCAACGAGATCAATCAAGAAAACGGGATCAAAAGGCAACGTACCGAAGAACCATCTCGCGAGCTGAAGCGTGGCGATGGCGGCCGTGTTGTCGCGGCTGCGCGAGCCCTCGTCCATTACGTAGATTGTTCGCGCGCTTTTCCTTCCGACCCCGACAAGGCGGCTTCGCAGACGTTCCAGCTCTTCAAATTTGGTGATGCTACCGTTCGCGCCAACTTGTTCCAGCTCCAGATCGCAAAGGCTCTCTTTCGCGGTCTTGAAGTGACGCAGCAGCCCCCACTGGACGACGGAGAAGACGTCAAAATCCCACGCTGTTTGCGCCAGCAAGGGCAGTTGCGTGGTAATAGCGAGCGCGTTCGTGCCGTCGTCGACGCGCATCATCCCCCAGAGCAAGTCGCAGTCACACGGCGTGAACCGGTCCAAGGCTTCGCAGAATCGTCGATCGAGCTCTACCTGAGACTGTGATTGGCACGACGATGACTGGGCAAAGAAGACGTTGAACGTGTCACTGGACGGAGTGGACACGATCGAAGCCAAGCCACCGTGGGAAGAGGAAGACGCGACGAAGTGCTGGAGAATCTCAAAGTCCACGGGCAGACAGAAGCAGTCAGGATGCGGCGAGAGCTGCGGGATTTCGAGATCACCAGTGTCCTGATCGATGAACGAACTCGGCACTTCGTCTCGGAAGTTGAACGTGGCGTCTCCCGCGATGACTGCAACCGGGAATGTGGAGCCCAGCACCAGATCCAAGAGACGGATCGCCTCCGTCGGGAAGAGGATCAACGAGGATCGCGTGACGAGGTCTCCGCTGACGACGCTGTCATTGGCGACAGTATCGACTGGATCTCTGCGAGTCGCCCAATCCTGTTCAAGTTGGTCCACAGTAGCGGCGAGAGTCGTGTCGAGTGCAGTGTGACCATACACAGAGGTCTCACGCGGGTCGGCGTTGAGCTTGTGGAGGGAGAAGAGCATATCCGGGATGTTATCGGTCTGTGCGTCGATCAGAGCCTCGCGAATCTCGATACACGGCGTGGTGCCGTTCGATTGCTGGTGCTGCGTGGCGACGAGAACATCGGCGCGTAGCGAGTCGAAGAAGTAATTTCCGATTATGAACACGGGGCCTCCGTCCTGTCCGACTTGCCAGTGGCGTTGGGCGTGGCGCAAGTACAACGACCTCTGCTGTGGCCCGTCGAGGAAGCTGTCGGTGTCGAAGAACGCGAAGTCCAGACGACGATTCGCCACGTGCTTCTGGAAGCACGCCATCTCCTCGCGTGATTGAAGCACCTGATCACTCAGGTCGGTCGCGACGACGCACGGCACGATCCCTAGTCGTTCGTCTAGACGTTCTGCGGTCAAAATCTCATGGAAATGCAGCAAAAATGCGTGGAGAAACTTGCACGAGCCACTCGCAGCCTCCCACACGTAGCAGTTGGGCGCTTGAGGAGGTGATGAGACGCCTGGCGCCGACGATGAAAACTGCAGCGTGAAGAAGTCAGCGGCCAGGCGAGCGTACTGTCTGGCGAGGAACGAGCTGCTGGAGACGCCGAACGGAATCAGGTGGTTGCTCCACGCCTGGATGCCCTGGTCGCGGTAGAACTGCTTCTGCAGATCCCACAGCGCACACTCGGACAGTCGACGCAGCGGCGGCAGCTCCGAGTCGTCGTCGTCATCATCCTGTGACTCTGTATGGGCTGGCAACTGGAAGTGGTGGACGCGGGTCTGCGTGAGACTGGCTTCGAGCTGCTGGACCGACGAGTCTTCTGGTGAACTACAGAGGTCAATCCAGAGCCGTCGGTTAAAACGGAACATGTCCAGGATCTCGCCTTGCACGCGGTGCTGCGGGATGAGCGTGAGCTTGCGGATGAACGGCGTGGCGACTAGCGAGACGACCCGCGGATGGAAGTACGACCACCGCAGCAGCATGAACAGTAGCTGGAAGGGCATGTGCGAGGCCTTGGTGGGCGTTCTGGACTGGCCGAACGACGGGTCGATGGACGCGAGCAGTTCCAGTGCCATGGGCAGTCCGCACTGATGCTGGAGATCACGCAGAGGCTCCAACACCGTCTGAAGCGCAGTGAGATCGGCGGTGGAAGGCAGAGTTGACGAAGGGTACACAGCCGTCCGAACAGAGAGACCCTTGTCTGTGATGACTGCACCGACAAAGAGCCACACCGTGGTCGTGGGGGTTGTATTGGCGACGGTCTCCAATATTGGCTGGATGGCTACCCACGCGTCACTCGTGGTCTTCATACAAACAAGCCTGACAGTGATGCCGGCAGAGTCTTGAGAATCGTGTCGTGGTATTTCGTGGATGCTGGGGACGCTGGTGATGGCAAGCGCGTCGTCCTGGATGTCGTCATGGTGTTGCAGCGCGCGTAGGAGTGACGCGAGCGTGTCGATGGGATCCGCTTCTGGCCGAACGCTGAGCAGCTCCACACGCGCCACGGACGGCACCTGCACACGCAGACGCCGCGCACTGGAGCTGAGCGCATGCGCGAGCCAGCAAAGCGCGATCTGCCGCGTCACAGACGCGCCAGAAGCGGCGATGGCGTCGCGTGTATCTTCCATCAGACCAGGAGTATCCATTGGTGAGATGGATGCCAAGGCAGATCAGGCCGGTTACGTTCGAGGAGCGTAACCTCGGGTTACGAAATGAGGATTGAATGACATGAAGGGAAGATGTGGGGTTGCCACGGCTACTCGAACGTTGTGAAGCGATAAATTACAGACACACAGACTACACTTATTGCCTCACTACCCCGGCTGCGGCAGGGAGTCACAGAGACGTGGCTGTGTTTGACGGAGGACTTGGGCTTTGTCGGTGCTACAGCTTCGGCGGAAGTAGTTTGATGGACGACTTGGTGCCGCGCTTGTCGAGCGCAAGCAACTCGCGACGCTTATCCGCTAGCTCCATGAGTTCAGCCTACATCACCAGCCACATGAGAATAGCATCGTACTATATCAGTCGCCTGGTGGCTTCAGATCACCTTCCTGCATTGAATGACAGCGTACCTGGATGTCGCGCAGCTCGTCTCGCGTGGCGATCAGCAGCGTCTTTGCCTGCAATCGCGGCGCAGTGGACACGGGCGCCTTGCGCTTGCGCTTCGCTGCCGCCGACGGCTGCGTCGTCGTCTCCTGCGTCGCTTGCGTCGCCATGATTTCCTGCCAGGACAATCAATCGAAAGGCCGCACAATTCAAATATGAATTGCGTGTGCAACATATATCCTTTTCAGTGACATATATGTCACAATTGATAGCTCATCATCGCACCATTGATCACCATCGTCGGACAGCAGCAACAAAAATGCTGCGCCGCCGACCGTGGAGCCTGCGCGACTGCCGCAGTAGCGCACAGCTACACGCTCTCCGACACAGCACAACTACCACGTCTGGATCTGCCACCTCTGCTGATGCTGGTCTATTGGACTCTCTGATCGCGTATGGCGAGAAAGTACTGCGGTCCCCGGAGCCGTCCGACAAAGTCGCACTCACAATGGAATGCCAGGAGCTCTGGCAACGCGGCGCGCTTCCCATTTACACAGGCGACAAGTGGACCAGTGACCCGCCTCCACAGCCAGCGCGCAGTGCCAAGCCGCCGATGTTCACACCGAAACTCATGCCGTCGCCTAAGGACATCGACGCGCCCATCCCAGTCATCATGCTCCACGCGCTCGGCCACATCGAGCTCGGCGCCATTGGTACGATAACGCAGGCTCGTACAAGCTACTCTACGATGGTTTCTGAACTGACTTGGCCGTTGTATGGACAGATAACTACTGGGATACGCTCGTGCGGTTCGATCCAATGACGTACAAGCTTCCACGCGAGTTTTACGACGACTTCCTGACGGTCGCTAGTGACGAAGCGCGTCATTTCAAGATGGTGGACGACCGCCTGAGGGAACTGGGTTCGTACTATGGTGCATTACCCGCTACGCTGGCGCTGCTGGAGCACGCGAAGAACACGACGTCGGAACTGGCAGCTCGCATCGCCGTGGTGCCGCTTGTCCAGGAGGCCCGCGGCTTGGACTCGGGCGACCGACTGGTCCACAAGCTGCAGAGTATGGGCGACAAGAAGTCGGCCAAGGTCGTCGAGCAGATCGTGTTCGAAGAGCGCAACCACGTATCGTGTGGCATCAAGTGGTTCAAACACATATGTGAGACCGTGGAACACGTCGAACCGGTGCCGTACTTCCACGAGCTCGTGCTCAAGTACTTTCCTGAGGGTCTTCCTGGGCCATTCGATATGGAAGCGAGACTCGCGGCGGATATGGAGGCGGCGTGGTACCAGCCACTGGAAGCCAAGCCGCGTAGCCACGGCAGTACGAACACCCAGACGACAACAACCGCGAGTCCCGAGTCAACGGCGGAGGCCACGTCGGTGCGGCTCGCAGCGTTCGCAGCCAGCAAAAAGAAGATCATTCTGGCTGGCTCGGTGTGGCCGGAGCGCACGAGCTCCGCTGCTGGCGTGCGCAGCTCGGATCTGATTGAGATCTTCCAGAGCCACGGCTACCACGTGATCTGCGTCTCACCTAGCCGACTCAACGCCCACACAGAGACGCTGGCACGAGACCACGACGTGATGTGCGTGCAGGCAGACGCCAATACCGACACGTTCCAGAAGCTGTTGCTGGAGATGGCGCCTCAGATCGTCGTCTTTGACCGATTCATTGCTGAGGAGATGTACGGCTGGCAGGCGATGAAGTACGCGCCGACCGCACTGCGTGTGCTAGATCTCCAGGACGTCCACTTCCTGCGCCGCGCACGAGAGCTTCTCGTTAAGAAGAAGGGCGTGCCGTTCACGGAGACGCTAGATTTCCACACGTTGCCCATCGATGCTGACGTGGAGAAGCCCGTGATCCGGGAGCTGGCGTCGATCCACCGCTCCGATCTCGCGCTGTTTGTCTCGGACCTGGAGAGAGACGCACTCGTGGGTCGCTTCCAGATCCCGGACCAGCTTCTGCATCGCTGCGACTTCTTCTATCCGCCGTTGCCAGCGCTGGACGAGCTCAAGAGCTACGACGGCCGCAAGGACATCGCGTTTATCGGCAGCTTCAAGCACTCACCGAATGTCGATGGCATTGAGTGGCTCAATCATACGATCGCGCCGTTGTTCCGAGACCAGTTCAAGTCTGCCAATACCGGTACGCCTGAGATCCACATCTACGGCTCGTACAGTCAAGACTCGAAGAAGTACAAGGCACTGAACGACCCAGCGAACGGCTTCAAGCTCATGGGCTTTGCTCCTGACGTCCACGAGACGCTGAACCAGTACCGACTCACAGTCGCTCCGTTGCGATTCGGCGCAGGCATCAAGGGCAAGATCGCCGATAGCTGGTTCAACGGAACGCCGTGTGTATCCACGACTATCGGAGCTGAAGGCATGGGTGATGCTGAGAACTGGGGCGGAATCGTAGTTGATGAGCCCCCAGCGTTTGCTCGAGCGATGCAGGATCTGTATGTGGATCCAGCACGGTGGACACAAGCCCAGCAGCGAGGCCGAGAGATCTGTGGCTCGCAGTACGACAAGACACTCAATGCGTCGACGCTGATGGCTCGACTGGAAAAGGCACTGGAAGACCAGACCACGCAGCGCAGTGAGAACTGGATGGGACGCATCCTGTGGTCGGAAAAATACCGCGCGACCGAGTTCATGTCACGGTTCATTCGGCTCAAGAATGAAACGACGGGCTAGATGAGAAAGTACACCAGCCAAATGCAACCCGAAAAACTAAACTAATCGAGTCACCGCTCCAAAAATACTATGGCTACAGTCTCACCTCTGATGCATACGCAGCCCGCGTTTCCAGGTGAATCACTTAGCGTCGTTGCTACGGGACGCAGTGAATGAACAACGTGAGAATGGAGCCAAGACAAAGTGCGCTGAGCAGCGCCGGAGCGGCCATGATCATGGGGCGGTAGGCTACTCTCTCTACGGTCTCAGTTTGCTACCTGTTACCATGCTGACGAACCAACGCTGTGTGTCTGCAGGACGTCCAAAGTGCCGCAAACGCTCACGCTGGACCACGTCTCACCCGCCACGCGACTTCTCGAGAAGCGGCGTCAAATGTTTGAGGTCCAGGAGGCGCTGGACGCCCAGAAAGAAGAGTTTGCTCGCCGTGAGGACGCGTTCCACCGCCGTGAGGAAGGGCTCCGCAAGAAAGATCTCGAGCTGCAGGAGTCGCTGATCAAGTTTAACAAGTTTCTGCAAGAGAACGAGTCCAAGCGTAACCGTGCGATCAAGCGCGCGAGTGATGAGATCAAGCAGCGGCTCACAAAGGAGCAGGAGGTCGCCAAGCTCAAGGACCACTTGGACCATTTGCAGCACGAAAACGAAAAGCTCAGTAACGAGGTCAAGAAGAACATGAAGTATGCGAGGTACTTGGAGCTCGTCCAGGAGACCGTGCCCGAGGACTACCCAGAAGTCGCGGATCTCGTGAATCGGTATCGCACGCTAAAGGAGACCAACCGTGATCTGTCGATGAACCAGCTCCACCACGAGGACGAAAACGAGCAGAAACGCATCGAGTTTTCGACCTTCCAGAAGGAACGAGCGAACGAAATCCTCAACTACAACAACAAGATCGCGTCGCTGCAAAGAGACCTTGAAGCCGATGAGAACTCGACGATCCGCTTGCAGCATGAAGCGGACGCCGGGCTGCGGATGACGACCCAGAAGACGCTGGCGCTGGGCCAGATCGTGATGGCGATCGGCAACTTGCTGCAGCGCTGCACGAGCGGCATCCACGGTCAGATCCTCAAGCACATGGAAGGCAGCAATGCTGCGGCGGCGGCGGCCGCTGAGGCAAACGGTGGGAGTGCTGGTAGTGGGGTTGGAGCTGGTGCTGTAGGAGGAGCGAACGCAAACGGAGGACCCGAGTCGGCAGCGAGTATGATCAATGGCAGCATGAGTGAGGCGGACATCGTGCAGCGAGGGCTCAAGGCCATGGCGGATCTGGACGTCGTGGCGTCGTACATGGTCGACTTCACGGCGATTGTACAGGCGCGACTGGACGCGCAGCGAGCTCACAAGAAGGCGGCAGCGGTTGCAGCAGCAGCGGCACTTGGCACTACTAGTGGTGGAGCTGTGGCTAGTAGTGTCATCGCGCCGAGCCAGGTTGATGCCACGAGCGTCAAGTCTTAGTGGATACCTACATTTTGTATGCAAAAAGAAAGCCAAATCTCGATTAGTCACCACAAGATTCCTCGCTTGTCCGTGGCTACTGCGTTGAATCCGCCCTTCAGCTTCTCCCAGGCTCAACTGGTCGGAAGGCAAACCCGCGAGGCCCTTGTTCGAGGTCATCGATTTCGGTGGATGTATCAGCGAGAGGTGCTGGTAGCGTCACGAAAACGTCGCCCTCTGGTGTCGCGTGGTGGAGTTTCATCATGATGATCCGGAAAGGCGCGAACGACCGGCCCTGAGGGGTATCATACACTGTGCTCTTGAGGAAGATCTTGGGGAAGAAGCGCTCGACGAGGTGGACGCGAGCCACGCGGTGGACATCCATGACCTCTCGTATCGTGCACTCGCGTCGCTTGCTGGCCACGAGAATAGCGGAGACCGCCACGAGGAATACGAAGCCCGTCATCATGGAAACAACGGCGGCGTCGGTCGGGATGTTGATGAGGAAGAAGTACTCGAGCGTATCGGCAGAGAGATCGATCTGTGCGATGGATTGACCCTTCCACTCGCGCGTGGAGATGGAGTGGTTCACGCCAAACTGGAACAAGTGGAAGAGGCCGGCGGTGTAAGCCTCTTGGAGACCGTGGTCGATGTACCAGTGGTTGTCCTCGATGCTGTCGGCGATGAATTCTAGATCGCGAGAACACGGCCAGCGGATCTCTGAAGTGTTAGACGAAATGGACGGTCTCACTTGCGATGTCACATTCCTCACATTTCGAAGTGGAAGAAACGCACCGCGAGGTAGATTCGTGACGACGGAGGCCAGTGGCTGGCCGGCATTGACGGTGCCACCGACTGCGTGGAGCTCATCGGCGATGATGTGGTCCTTGCCAAGCAGCGTGATGCCCCTGCCGCTGTTGCCTAGGAGATAGTAGAGACCTTGGCAGTCGTTGGATCGACACAGCGGGCGTCGTTTCGAAAGCCCCGTCAGGTCTGTGAATCGCCACGAGAGAAACCCGAGCGTGATGGTCATCGACCGCCGTAAGTTCGTGATGTTGGCGCGACGCACTCGCTGTGACGTGGCCGAGTATCCAGGCCCAACGTAGTCAATAAACCGATCAGCATAAAGAGAGCTGCCGATCGCACCGATTGCGATCGAGTCGTTCACGATCTCTCGCTCGAGACAGGCGACAAATCCGGAATCACTAGCGCCGATCGTGGTGAACGTTTGCCGGCACCGTGAGTACGCGAGGATCTCTGGGCGGATGCTCCATGCGTTGTCGTCCTCCTGGGAGTTGTTCGGCTTCGTGAGCCAGCAGCCTCGATACCCGCACTCGGCTTCAGGAAAAGCCTGGTAGACAAGCTCACCATTGGCGTCGACTAGATCGCCGTCGACTCGGGGATCAAAGCTCTTGTCTTCACGAAGTGTTTCAAACTGCGTGACACCCATGGCTCGCTGGATCATGCGCTGTTTGAATGGCAGTGAGACAGTGATCGCTTGGAAATCAATGAGCGCGTTGAGCTGCAGCATTGAAAACTGGACTTGAGCCTTGTCAGGAGCGAAGAAGAATCCAGACTCGGCCATCCGAGACAGTGAATCGACCAGCATCTGCGCTGTCGATCGCACTAATGCCTTGGTATCGTTGCTTGTCTGGGCCGCACGAGCTTTGGTGGCGTAGGTTTCGAGCGGATTGGCTCTCGATCCAACATCCAATGGCACTTTGACACGGTCGAAGAGAAGCCGCATCGTGTGGATCGCCAAGTTGGCGCTGATCGTCATGTCAAACGGAAGTGTCGGCACGGGCGCTGCGTCGTTCACCGTCGAAAGCCAGTCGCTGACTGAAAAATTGAACGATCGCTTGTTAGGGACGCCGTTGGCTGCCAGTTCAAGCAGCCAGCGATTCGTCACGAACCCATAGCTCATTGCGTACGCCTTGCTGTTGTCGCCGTTGACGCACTTGGCCTTGGTCGGTCTCACGTACGGCGGCAGCATGGCAGTTCTCAGCATCGTATCCGTACTAGCGCGAAGTGGGATGCTCATAGTGGACTCGATCATTTCACCGAGCCCACCTGCAGCCGTCGACGGGCTCTGAAACAGATCCGCGTCTCGCATGCTCGTGGAGACCACAGCGTAGTCGGTCGTTGAGACGTACGTCGTCCTGAAGGCGTTCGTGAGCAGCGCGACAAAGAACCCTTGCACGAACAGGAACCCGACGACCCACCAGTACGAG
Organism: Pythium coloratum; assembly: GCA_023337545.1. Taxonomy (NCBI): domain Eukaryota; phylum Oomycota; class Peronosporomycetes; order Pythiales; family Pythiaceae; genus Pythium; species Pythium coloratum. Next base: position 16,903 of record JAADXE010000190.1, read on the forward strand.
TCGTTGAACATCGAGGTCTCGGTCAGCAGCACGAGCACCAAGATGGGCACCACGAACGACGCCGCGACGCCAAACAACGTGGCCACAAACGTAGCGATGTTGGCAAAGTAAAAGTTGAGCGTATCTGCTCGCTTGCGTAGCTCCTGGTGGTCATCCGACGGCGTTCCGTGCGCGATCACAACTCCATTATGGAGGAGACGCACACACAACAACAGCAAACCCATGAGCACGACTGTAGCGAGCAGCACGCGCCACTTGCGGATCTGGATCGACAGCGGGATGCGCTGGGAGACGGCGATCGCAGGTAGATCCGCACGACTGGATGACGTACTTTCTTGCGCTGGCACATTGTATGGTGTGTGCTCAGTAGGCGGCGTGAGGATCATCGTGGACGTGCCGACGCTGAAGGCCGAGAGCGAGTAGCTGGGCGACGGCAGATCCACGGACGCGCCACCTGTCGCGATAGCGGAGACGCTCGTGGGCGGCGTGCGCGGCACGAAGTCGTACTGCACGAGACAGCGCATGCCGCCGTCACTGTCGTGAGTAGTGTCGTCGTCCATTGGATCCATGGCTCGTCACGAGCAGCTACGCAAGCAGCTTGTTGATTTCCGTTGCCTCTCTTGATCAGGAAGGAGGAGGAGGAGGAAGAAGAAGAAGAAGAAGAAGAAGAAGGAGAAGAAGAAGGATGGAAGCCTGCGACGTGTGAGCGTATCATTTGCGCGCCAATAATCCAGCAGCTCATTTTGCTGGATCCTGATCGTCCAGAAATCCGGAGATCCGGAGATCCGGAGATCCAGCGTCCAGAGCATGGAGTCTCTGACGTTGGCGTGAAGCCATCTCTGGATTATGGAGCTCTTCGTCCATAGGATCGTTTCGATTCTCAGCCAATCATATGCTGCCACGACTTGATTATGACCAATGAATGAGAGGCAAGTGTGGCTTCTCAGCAGTTCAACCACGCCAACAAGCTGAGAAAATCCCCCAAGAAACTCGATTGGAGACCGACGGAGTATGGAGACGCCGCCGCAGTTCGCGCTGGGCGTCGTGCGCATGCACCGCTGGACGCCCGGCTGCAGCCACTACTCCATGACCGACAGCCTCTACCGCGACGACGTGGACTGGCTGCGCTGCAGCGAGGAGCTATCCAGCGTCATCACGAAAGACGACTTGTTACTCTGTGGACAAATGCTCATCGCGTCACTACGCTCCACGCAGGCCACACCGACGCTACGAGCCGTCACTGCAGGCGACATTGAGTTCGACATTGAAGGAGACGAGCTGGACGACAATGATGACGCTGAGGAAGAAGAGGAGATCTATAATCGTGAGCTGGACGCCACGGGCTTCCGCGACTGGACCCACACAGGGGCTGCAGGCGGAGGAGGCACAGGCACCACTACGTCAGCACGAGACGAAGACGGCGTGTTCTTCCATTTGCCCAAGAGCCACAGCAAGTTCCTCATGCTGCAGGGCGTCGGCGTTCCGGATCCGCGATTCAAACGCACGTTTTACGTGCAGCAAGAGGTGTGTTTCCTCGTGCTGCTGTCCAATGTGCCATTCCAAGCCTATTTGAAGGAGAAGCTGCAGGATCTGGCGCGAGATTACTTCGCACAGGGCACTAATGACGGTGTTTTGACCAATTACGACGCCGTCGCGGCGTTTTACACGCGTTTGGCGAGCTCGGTTGCGTTCCATGAGCTGCCGTACAGGGAGATCTACGTCGGGCTGCCCATCGTGAACCTGATCAAGTGGCTGGGCAAGGACGTGATCGCCATTCTACGCGTGGTTCTACTGGAAGGACGAGTCATGTGCTACTCTAGTAACCCGGCGTTGGCGTCGTCCGCGACGCTGGCGCTGCTGGCTCTGCTGCCTGGCACGCTGTCCGTCAACGCCGAGTTCTCGTCGAAGACGATCCACGCGTTTGTGTATCGACTGCGAAGACACGGGCTTCCGTTTTCGCTGTTCAATGAAGACTTTGTGCTGCAGCCGTGCTTCACCAAGGACCAAGTGGAGACCGTGTACGCAACCGCCGGCTTCCTGGTCGGGACGAGTGATCCGCTAGTGTCCAAGCAGCCGAATGCCAAGCTGGATCTCATCGTGGATCTGGACAACCGCCAGCTCGTGACGAACCCGACGCTGAAGAGCGAGTACGCGTTTGCCTTTGGGGCTTCCACTGCGGCCTTCACAGACAGCCTCGCAGAACGGTTCGGTCGTGACATCGTGCCTTCGCCAACTCCCCCACAAGCGACAGAGTCACCACCAGCCTCACGAACGGGAAGCTTCAGCCGAATGGCTCGCACTGGAAGCCTCAGCAAAGCTGCACGAACAGCGTCCGGAAAGCTCGCTCGTATCGCGCTGACGCGTCGAAAGTCTGTGAAGAAAACACCAGTTGTGGAGCCAACACAGTCGGACATCGACTGGGTACTAGCACAGTTCCAGAGCTACTTCGAGCACTTTGTCGAGGAAGGATTCAAAGGACAGTTCAGTTCTGACAACGGCGTAGATCAAAGCAACAGTAGCAGCAACGGATACGACCCCTACAACCCGTCGTTGTTGTCTCGAATAGAAGACTTGGCGGTGCCGGTCTTGAGTGAGCACTCGCGCTTCTACGGCGAGTACGGTCGCGCGTGGGTCCACGCGTGGCAGAAGACGAGCAATTTTGAAAACTGGGTCAGTGCGCGACGCCTGGAGCGGAGAAGATCTACGATCGTCACGGTCACGCCACCACCGCAAGAAGGACGGACGACGTATACGTATCCCAACGGAGATGAGTACGAAGGCGAGTTCAAGAACGGCAAGCGCAATGGATTTGGGATTTACATTGAGTTTATGACCAAGAACCAGTACGAAGGCGAGTGGCTCAACGATTCGCGCCATGGAAAAGGCATCTTGAGCTCCAAGGCGAACGGGTATATTTATGACGGCGAGTGGCGGCACGACGTGCGCAGTGGAAGAGGCCAGAGCTCGTTCAAGAACGTGGAAAACTACGCTGGTGAGTGGCTGAATAACCGGTTCCACGGCATGGGCGTGCATTCAAACGTCGACGGAGACGTGTACGACGGCGAGTGGAAGAACGGCGTGAAAGAAGGTATGGGGAAGCTCACGACGGGGCGTGAGAAGCCGGAAGAAGAGTTCGGAGGACTCAAGCAGTTTGTTGGCGAGTGGCGTGGCGGACGATACCACGGCATGGGCACGGCGCAGTATACGGACGGCACGCAGTACTCGGGCTGCTTCCAAGATGGCAAGCGCCACGGCAATGGGTTGTTGCTGTACGCGAACGGCGATCGCTACGACGGACAGTGGTGGAAAGGCTACCGCCATGGTGAAGGCTCCTACTTCTCGGCAAAGTCCGGCACCACGAAGGAAGGAACGTGGCGTAAGGACGCCGAGGTCGACGGCACGTGGTTCCTCACATACCAGAACGGCGACAAGTTCACGGGCGACTGTCGACGGGGACGTCCATGGGGCCAAGGGATCTGTAAATACGCGACTGGATCTTCCTACTCTGGCGAGTGGGTCGATGGGCTTCGCGAAGGCTTTGGCGTCTTGGTGAACATCGACGGCAGCATCATGGAGGGCGAGTGGAACAACAGCGTGTTTGTGAAGGCCATGCGTCCGCCGTCGCGGTTTGTGGATATCTCATTAGGCTCAGCACCAGCCTCTGCGTCCCCAGCTTCTCCTCGGAGGCTATCGTCCTCCATGTGGAGCAGCGGTCCTAAGCCTATAACCAAGCCACCGGCCAGCGGATCCCAGGTGTTTGTATTTCCGAATGGAGACCAGTACGAAGGCGAGTTCAAGAACCACCAGCGCCACGGCTTCGGTGTCTTCACTGAGCGAGCAACGGGCAGCGTGTACGAAGGTCAGTGGGTAAACGACCAGCGCCACGGCAATGGCGTGTTGACGTCTGGTATGAAAGACTTCATCTACGACGGGAAGTGGCAACGCGACGTGCGGACAGGCTACGGCCACTGCGTGATCCGCGGATGTGAGACCTACAGCGGCAACTGGCGAGCGAACCAATTCAACGGCTCGGGCAAGTACATTGATGCCGAAGGAAACGTGTACGAAGGCGAGTTTATCGACGGCAAGAAGCACGGCATGGGCAAGCAGGTCTTCACGACGCAGAAGGAAGAGTACAGTGGCGAGTGGAAGCACGGCCGTCGAGATGGCATTGGCGACGCGACGTTTGCTGATGGATCGGCGTACTCTGGAAGTTGGCGGAAAGACATCCAGCACGGCGAAGGCACTTGCACGAGTGCCAATGGCGAGCGGTACTCTGGCCAGTGGCGTGAAGGGGTCCGCGAGGGCAATGGCGTGCTGCATCAGCCAAGCACGGGCGTGACGAAGGAAGGCACGTGGACCAACGACGAGCCCGTGGACGGCGAGTGGACGATCCTGTTCCCTGACGGCAGCAAGTTCACGGGCGAGTGTATCAAGGGCCGTCCACACGGACGAGGGGTGTGCAAGTATGCGAGTGGGGATCTGTATGATGGCCAGTGGGTGAATGGCAAGAGACACGGCCGTGGTATTGGCTTCTTCGCGAACGGCGACAGCTTCATTGGCGACTGGGAAAACAACCACGTCGCGCTCAATGGCAAGGGCAAGCTCACGCTCGCCGGTGGCACTGTGCACGTGTACGCGCAGTGAATGGAGCTGGAGTGGTGGGCAGTTGTGGATGGCAACAACAGCCATGGAGTACAGGACCAATTATTATTGTGGTTGCCATTATTGGTGAGGGGAAGGCCCCAATTTCTTCGAAACCCAATTCACGGATTGCGGAGACCCATCTATCCCACTGTCCGCGGACTCGTCGCCACGTTGTCGCTCGAAAAGTCGGGACGAAGAGGTACAAACCTCTCTCATTGGCTAGAAATATTGTTTGGCAGATATGATTGGTTGAAAAAATGTATTGATCACCGTAATATCAGTACACTAATCGTGATAAACACCTTATAGCAGTGGATTTAGCTTCCATGAGCCGTGCTCCATGGTCTGTGCGGGCAGAAGCGCGAGGACACATGACACGTTGGTGAGCTCTTTGATTGGCAAGCGACGCCTCCGTGGTCTCTCGTGCGTTGACTCCTTCCTGCCCGCATCAGCAGCAAAGGGAGGGCGCGCCGTCGACACCCGTCCGTCTGGGACTCTGGCAGTCTGCCTTCGCGCCACGCGACGTACCTCCTCCAGCTGGTGAGCTCGTGGCCGAATTGAGCTCCTCGTTCTCGACCAGCTGCTTTCCGCGCCACCAGCGGCGCGTACACCCACATCACATCACGCCAGAAGAGTTCGGTACACTATCGAGCCAATTATTATTGAGATTCCTTGAGAAAAAGGCGACGCGAGAAGAAGCTTCGCTTTGCGTTTGTGTTGACACGGTGGTATATGCCGCAGCAAGCAGCAGCAGCAGCAGCAGCAGCAGCATGGGCCTCGACCACGATCTCCTGTACGCCAAGCTCGCGGCGCAGATCTGCTCGTCGTGCTTCAGCGCGTTCGTGGGCACGCAGCACGCGCTGCAAATGGCCGGCTACCGACATCCCAAGCAGCTTAATGCGACGACCACGACCAACACAGCGGCGGCGTTGAACGCACGCGGCCGCGCCGCGACCAACCTGCCGTCGACCACGCTGCCTGTGAGCGTGACGTCGGCGTCGAACGACCGCGACCACGCGAGTACGAGCCGCGGACAGATCAATTTGTTAGAGGCGCCGCCGCCCGCCGAGCGAGTACGCGCGTCACCAGCCACCAGAATCCTACGCGCAGCGTGCTTCTCTGAACTAGCGTTCAGCCTCACAGGCACCGTCGTGACGGCGTTTGAGATCCACGACCCAGATATGAAATCCAACTTCCAGCTCGTCTTCTGGGCCCAGGGACCGCACTGGAGCACACAGATCGCGTCGTACTGCTGGATGGGCACGCTCGCCATCTACATCGCCAAGCGGAACCGTGCGCACTTTGACGTGGCCATCGCACACGCCGTCATTTGGATGTGTGCCGTATTCTTCTGGGTGCTCGTGCTGTATGCGACGTACTACGATCTCGCAAAGTACAAGGATGCCGCGATGGTGCTGTGGGAGATGTTTGCCGCTGTGAATATCCTGGTCGTGATCGGCGCGTGGTCTTTGTTCGTGAACCGCTGGAAGCGCCAGACCAGTAGAAGGCGCGGCTCGTACGTCGTGTCCAAGCTGCTGTCGTACGCGATCGCGTTTTCCGTGTTCGTGTCGCCAATCGTCATTTACAACATCACACAGTTCCGGAATAACCCTGGCGCCGTGCTCACGTTCTTCTCGCTGCTCGTCGCGCTGTGGCCGACGGCGAACGCGCTCATCTTCCTCACGCGGCCTGTATTATGCCTGCGGCTTTTCCAGGACGGCGACTTCCGAACCACGACAGCGACCAACGGCTCTTCCAGTATGGAGGCGCGAGGCACAGGCAACGACATTGGCATCGCCATCGACTGTAACGCTCCGTACAACCAACACACGACAGGAAGAGCAGTGGCCAACCAGATTCTCATGTCACCCACGCAGCACGAGCTCAAGGGCTTGGAAGTCGGCGACAAGATCGGAGAGGGCATCGCCGTCGTGTACAAGGGCAAGTGGCGCGGCGCCGACGTTGCCGTCAAGATGAAGTCGCTGATGATCGACCGGTCCGAAGACCTGAAAGAGTTCCAGGACGCGTGCAATCTCGAAATCCAGCAAGAAGCCGCGGTCATGAAGGGTCTGTGCCATCCGAACATTGTGCTGTTCATGGAAGCGGGCTTCTACCGCGGCTCGATCTGTATCATCAGTGAGTACTGCGCACGTGGCTCACTACGGGACGTACTCATGCGGTCCAATATCAAGCACTTGTCGTGGTCCACGAAGCTGCGACTAGCACTCGGAATCGCCCACGGTATCCAGTATCTCCACAACGCGAACCCGCCGATGATCCACCGAGACCTCAAGAGTCCAAACGTGCTCGTCGACGACTCGTGGCACGCCAAGATCGCCGACTTTGGTACGTTGCGGTTCTCGGAGATCGTGTCGTCGATCCAGAACACGCAGTCGAAAGCCCACATCAACACCAAGGAAGAGCTCATGGTGATGACGGGGCTCGTGGGCACGACCCGCTGGATGGCGCCCGAAGTGATCCGCGGCGAAAAGTTCTACACGCACAAGGTCGACATCTACAGCCTCGGGCTGATCCTGTGGGAGCTGATCGAAGGCAAACTGCCCTTTGAGTCGACGCGGTGGAACCACGAGATCGAAGACTTTGTGCTCAAGGGCATGCGGCCGGCCATCCGGTCGGAGCTGTGTCCACTGCGGTGGAAGCTGCTGATTGTGACCTGTTGGCAGACGGATCCGGCTCAGCGTCCTACGATCCAGAGCGTGATCAGCAGCATGCAGCGGATCGCTCGCGAGGAGACGCTGGACACGACGGCGCCTCGATTCACGGGCATGAGCAGCATGAGCAGCATGACCCAGTCGACGGTCTCCAATATGTCGTTCCTCAACGCCTCGACGGCCTCGATGACCTCGTCGTTCGCGTCGACCACGGGCGGCTCACCGACAGCGTTCGGCCACAGCAAACTGCGACGCAACCAGAACAAGCACCAGCGCTCTCGCGTGCTGGACGAGTCGTACATTTCGGTCGCCGAGTCGGAGCTCGAAGACGAAGACGCCGCCGTCGAGAGCGAGTTTTACGTGGAGACGGGCAACTTTCTTCGCGAGCCGCCGGCGAAACTGGTCGACTCGCGGATCGATGAAGTGCCTCTCGACGCGACGTCGGAGCTGATGGTGATGATGCCGCCGCCCATGCTGCAGCGTGGGCTGAGCGGTGATCCGAACGCGATGATCTCTATTTAATTATGACCCTGGAAAGTAATATTACTAGCAACGTTATGGCAAAGCATGCCAATCCCTCAGTTATTTTTTCTTCTTGGCGCCGCCTTTCTTCTTGCCTCCTTTCTTCTTGCCGTCGCCCTTCGGTGCACGATTGAGCTGCGCGAATAGATCTGCTGGCAGTGACGCGTCGACCTGGAACGACTGCAGTTTGCTGTTGTCAGGACTCAGAGCCGGCAGCAGCAGCATCGCACCCTTGGCTTCGATCGGATTGAACGTGAAATCCACGTGCGCGAGGGCCTTGCTTCGCATCAGGGCGTCACGGAACGTCATCAACGCCTCCTCATTCTGTCCATAAAAATCATTAGCATACGTATGATTGAAGCATAGGTAGCTATACGGAAATGCCAGCGTCATACCGTTCGAACGGCGTTGTCGGAGAGGTTGAGAGACGTGAGGTGTTGAGCGCGAGCGAGCCCAAGGGACAAGTGGTAGAGTCCTTCGTCGCCGAGTGTGTTGCCCTGCAACGACAGCGTGTCGACTGTACTCAGAGGCATCGCCACGAGCTGCGCCAGCTTGATGCTGCCCTTGGGACCCACGCCGCAGTAGTCGAGATGCAGTTTCTTGAGGATCGTGTTGGTGAACAGTGCGTCACACAGCACACTGACGCCCTCGTCGCCAATATCCGAGTTGTAGTCCAGGTTCAAAGTGAGCAGGCCCGGCTGCTTCTGTGTCTTGAGCACTTGAGCAATGGCATGGCATCTACAAGAAGGTTCAGTGGGTCAGAGGCAAGACGTGAGAGGTGATTGTGGGTGAGAGTCGTACCCGTCAACGCCGATCCCGCAGTCCAGCAGCTCCAAGTATGCGATGTTGATGGACGGCGGAGTGGATTGGAGGAGCGTTGCCTATAAGAACACATAGTAAGTAGAAGTATTAGGACTCCTAGCTCAATACTAAAAGGCCAGAGCACGTACGATGGCAGCAGCGCCTTCGTCGCCGACGTCCTGGTTCCAAATGCGGATGTACCGCAAGTGGATGTACTGTCCGGACACGATTCCTGGTCCAATGCCGTACGCTCAGTCACATAAAGTTAAGGATTCCATCATAAAAATCACTAGTGACAGTGTCCACACAGCCATAGTAAACGTGGAAAAGGATATGAGGAAGGCCATGGTGAAGGCGCGGACGCCTCCTGGACCCAGCGCGCTGATCTCGCCCTCCAGAATGAACTGCCCATAAGCATCAACACCTCAGTACAAACTATCAATCAGAAGCATTGATTGATGAATGTCGTACATTGATCAACTCCGCCTCTTCCTCGCTGTCGCCGCGGAGCACGTCGTTCACGTGGGTGTTCACAGGCACGCCGATGGATCTACAGTAAAGCCAGGGTTAGCATCACTAGAAGACCACCACAGGAGCTGTAAGCGGAGCTACTCACTTGCACAGCTTGCCGTAGTTGGCCAGCACCATCTGCCGCGTCACGGCATTCTCCTCCACGACCGCCGCCTTTGAACTGGCCTTCGCCTTGCCGCCCTTCTTGCTCATTTTCGTGACGAGCCACTCGATCTTGAAGAGCCACGCCCACTGGTGTCACCTTCGCGCAACATTCGAACCTTCTGAGGTCGCAGGAGCCATTGCGGAAAATCAGTCGAACTTCCAGAGCTCAACACTCGAAAAGCCCGCACGTCGGTCGATGACTATGATGATGATGATGGAGGAAACCATTACGCCCCCGTCCCGTACTGGAATGGTGGCGTAGTGGCGCAGCATCAGCCTCGATTCTGGGTTACCACCGCGACCGGCCAGCGATACGACGCCACGGACTTCGTACAATTGACTGCGAATGGGAGCTTGAGATGCCAGGGCCTGACGTCGCGAGGTGAGCAGTGTAAGAGCGCCGCTCAGCCAAACAACCAATATTGTTGCCTTGCGCACGCTTGGTGGTGGAAGCCCAGAGCAAGCGATTTCGATCGAGGTGGGGTTCGAGAGTGGTATGCATCATCGTGCTCGGTAAACACCCGCTTCGAGGACGTGATCGCACGACGCGTGTTCGTCCGAGACTTCTACACGTACCAAGAGGTGAACATCTACGATACAACGGGTGTCCACGTGGACCACGTCTTTGAGAAGCAAGCGATAGCAGTCGTCTGCTAATTTGCGTTTCGGGGCGATCAGTTGCCTCCGATGGCGATAGATCTTCTGACCAATATCATCAACGCTTCGGAGAATCTTCACTTCACCTTGGAGGGAATGAACAAAGCAAAGGGCCAAGCATTCTCCAACTTCTTGAACGTGTACATCTTCGGCAATCAACCTAAACCGCTGGCGTTCATGCAAGATGAGCTTCGTCGAGACATCGCTGACAATGTGCTGACGAGAGTTCAAGGGTGCTACACGTCGATTAGACATCAACTACAATTGCACCGCGAGGGGTACACTCAATGCTGTGCTGATCAAAACAGACAGGAATGGGTGTGCGTCGAGAACGAGATCAATAATTTTCAATCACTAGCGAAGGAGGCTGACAGAACCCCGAACTTCAATTTGGCCGAAGGGTATCGATCCCAAATATCCAAAGCAGAGGGCCGCAAGGCGAATCTGCAGCAACGCACGCAGCAACTTTACGACCATTTGACCCAACACGCGAGCATGATCAATGCGATCATCAAGGAGTTGGATCGCATGGCTTGGACGATGGGTTTACGCGTCCCAAGTCAAATGTGAGCTACTGCTGGAGTGTTGTGAAATCGAGACGGTGTGGAGGCGCGAGGCTTAGACTAGGTCTTCGGACTGAACTGATACCCACTTCATATACATTCATGTTGCGCCTTGAGTCATTTCCGACGTGTCTTCTCATTGCCACCGAGCTCCCCCCCTCTTGTCAGCTGGAGAACTCAGTGGCTACCTTCGTGCAACATTCATGGAACGTTAACTTCAAGTGAGGTTGCAAGAAGGTAAACCATCACGTCCGATCCAAAAGCTCAAGTGGAAAAGACAGCCGTCGAAACCAAGAAGGCAGTAGCGTGTCCATCCCACCAAGATAAACAACGCGACGCGTGGGCTGTGCGTGCATGTGCCGTGGGTATGAAGGCCGCCATGGAGTTTGCAGCGCCGCCATCGGCTCGCGCAGCGTCCTCGCTTCGTGAAGAGGTCTCAGTCGATGGCTGGAACCAGTCGATGCCCGTGTTAATCGCGTCCAACCGTCTGCCCGTACGCGTCACACGCTGCGTCGTGGACGCCTCCAGCGACAGCGACAATGATAGCGACGGCCTGGTGAAGCCTCGGTTCGAGTGGGACGTCGAGTGGGCGGGCGACCGCGTGATCGAGGCCCAGAACAGCTTCTCGCACCGGGAGCTCCAGCAGCGCGGGTCCATCAAGTTCATTGGCCGCATTCCTGAATGGGACGTGCCCGTCGACGAGCAGCCTGCGCTGGCCGAGAAGCTCAAGCAGTTCAACTGCTTCCCTGTGTTTGTGCCCAAGGAGGAAGCACGATTGTACTACGAAGAGTATTGCAAGCAGACGCTCTGGCCGACGTTCCATAATGTCGTGGACGTGTACTCGCCGATTGATGTGATCGCGGAGGACGACAAGGACGACAAGCCGACGCAATTCTGGACGCCTGAGTCGCAGAAACTCGCGTGGCAGGCATACGCCAACGTCAACCAGCTCTTCGCCACGGTGAGCAGCTCAATTCAGTTTATACGAAGGTTTCAGTGCTGTTTTTCTGACGAATTCGGCGTGATTTTTGCAGAAAATATGTGAATTATACGAGCCTGGGGACGTGATCTGGGTCCAGGACTACCATCTTCTTCTGACGCCGTCGTACATCATCCGCAAAGTCCGCAATGCCAACATTGGGCTCTTTCTCCACGTGCCGTTCCCGTCGTCCGAAGTGTTTCGCACGCTCTCAGCTCGCAAAGAGATCCTACGCGGCATGCTCAACGCCGACCACATCGGCTTCCACCTCTTCGAGTACGTTCCAGTATAGTTTGTACCCTTCTGCTGCTATGGCTTTCACATCCTCACTTCGTGTGTGCTCGTTTAGATACGCGCGGCACTTCATGTCGGCCTGCAAGCGCATCCTTGGGCTTTCCTACCACCCCATTCTGCGTGGCCAATTAGGAATCGACTATGGCGGACGCCGTGTCGCCGTGACTTGCAGTCACTTGGCGATCGACGCCGGAAGGATCGAAGCAGCGCTGAATGAAGCGCCTGTGCGAGATCGCATTGTCGCTTTACGGCAGCAGTTCCAGGGCAAGAAGATCCTCGTGGGCTGCGACAGCGTCGAGCGACTCAAGGGCATCCCGCTGAAAATGCTGGCGTTTGACGCCTTCCTGACACGCTGTCCAGATTTTATTGGCAAGGCCGTGCTGATCCAGAAGGGAATCCATCGACGAGGCCGCGTCTACGACTTTTTACAGAGCAAGAAGGAGATCGAGCATGTCGTGTCATCCATCAATCGCAAGTACCGTGATCGTGCCGGTGGTGACGTGATCCACTATGAAGAAATCGAAGAGTTCCCATTCCGGGAGCGAGTTTCGTTGTGGCGAGTCGCTGATATCCAGATCACCACAGTGCTTCGCGATGGCCTTAACACGACGCCGTTTGAGTACATCGTGACCCACAAGACAGCCGCCGGCGTCGTGATCCTGAGTGAGTTTTCCGGAAGTAGCCGTCTATTGAGTGGAGCGTTGACCGTGAATCCGTGGGAACTCGACCAGCTCATCGACGCAATCCGTGACGCCATGTACATGACACCAAAGGAACGCGAGTACCGCCGCGACTGTGACTTCCAGTTTGTATCGTCCAACCCGCCACGACGCTGGGCCAAGTGTGTGCTCAGTGACATTGTGAACGCACGCAAGAAAGAAGACACGTTCGTGTACATGGGCACGGGCTTCGGCTTGGACTTTCGGGTGATGGAAGTCAGTGCAAGCTTCCGGGTACGTACTGCACTAACTACGTCTATTTTCTGGTCTTTTCAGTGTCTAATATCACTGACGGTTTGTGCTGTAGAAACTCACTGAGCCAGAAATCGCACCGGCGTATCGAACAAGCAAGTCGCGTGCGATTTTTCTCGACTACTACAGAACAGTGGCGCCCGACGTGTCCAAGATGCTGGGCGTGCGGTGGCCGGACGTATCACCGTCTGCACTGTCGACGCTTGAGCATCTCTGCAAAGACCCGCGAAACACCGTATTCATTGTGAGTGGCTGCAACTGTGACGTGCTCACCGACAAGTTTGGTGGCGTTCCTGGTCTAGGACTCGTGGCTGAACACGGTTACTTCATTCGACGAGCAGTTCTTGGCCAGAACGCGCGGATGAGTCGCCCGTGGGAACGTAACGGGGATGTGTTCACCACGGAGGCAGCGAGTCGACGATGGCGAGATAAGGCGGAGAAGGTGATCGAACTGTACGTGGATCGCACGAACGGATCCTCGCTCGAACGCCGCAGCAGCGCGGTTCTCTTCCGTTACGGCAAATCGGACTTTGAGTTTGGATCTCTTCAGGCTGCCGAGCTCAAGGAGCACCTGGAGAATGTCTTCGAAGGCTGGCCATTGGACATCATCCAAGGCAAAGACTACATCGAAGTGCGACCAGAGGGCGTGGGCAAAGGCAAGGTGATCGGCAATATCCTCGAGACCATGCGAAGCGAAAGCACGCCAGCCGACTTCGTGCTGTGCATCGGTGACGATGTCGCTGACGAGCTCATGTTTGAGAAGCTGAATGAACTCACGGCCAAGTCTGTGATCGCGAAAGAACGTGTGTACACGTGCACAGTGGGCCAGAAGCCGTCCAAGGCCGAGTTCTACGTCGATGACTTCACCGACGTCATCTCGCTACTCAAGTCGCTCACTGTGCTTTCCACCAAGGTATGGAATGGACACTGCTGAGGGATCTTTGTGTATCGGATACTAACAGTTTGCTTTGTCTTTTTCCAGTCGAACCGCAACTACTCGCTGTCGGACATGCAGTCGCTGATCCATTCAGACAACACGCGGCCGCTCATGTCATCTTCTATCCACTCGTCGGGCTTTTCTCGCAATGCGGTCTCGGAGTCGTCGTTCCGACGCACGGGAAGTCGCTTTGCACTGCAACAAGGGCTGTACGTTGGGTCTGAATTGCGTTGTATCCTCCTGTTATTTGTCCACTGACTCGCTTGTGAATAGGACGACGGTGCTGGAAGAAGAACACTCGATCCTGGGTGATGCGATGTCCCCCAACTCACTGTCGCGCACGCCGCACGGCAACAATCCGCTTGCTCCAAGGCGGCGAAAGCGGCGATGGACGACGTGGCTCCAGCAAATGGGGCTCGTGGTGCTTCTACTCGCGATTCTCCAGTGGCGAAAACGTGTCCAGAACCACCAGGACAAGAAGCTGCTCACGTACCTCGTCGCATCCATCGGCGTCGTCTACTCGATCAACCGCGTGCGAGCCAAGCCCAGCAAAGAGTGAGGAAAGCCAAATACATTCAAATTCAAATACAAATTCAAATACAAATTGGGGGGCAACCGATGCACAGTACTGCCGACTTAGATGGAGATGCCGTTCTCGGCGCACCATTTCTTCATGATGCGCAGGATGTACTCGACCTGCGGGTTGTTGTTGGCCTTGAGCATGTTCATGACTTCCTCCAGCTCCACGCGCGAGGCCTTTCCGGCGACCATGCGCTGGAACACGCCGACACACGCGCCTCGCTTCCCCTCCCAGTACTCCGGGTCCGGGTCCAGACGCTCCAGCACGTCAAAGGCCTTGGCCGCGTACAGAAACTCGCCCATCTTGTAGCAGTCGTGGGCGATGAGCTGCAGCAAGTTGAACGAATCGTCCGAGTTGTCGAGCTTCAAGTACAGATCCCACGCGGCTGATGGGTTGTGGTTGAGGATGTAGCTGCGGCAGAGCCAGCTCACGAAGCAGTAGTCGCGGCGGTAGTCCTCTCGCTGCACGCGCATGAGCGTCTCGAGAGCCTCCTGGTGGGATCCCGTGTTGCACAGCGCGACGCCGTAGTTCCAGTTGAAGTCATCTTCGTTGTACAGGTACTGCTTGATCGAGTTGAGGTAGATGTTGACGTCTTCGAACTGCTTGAGCAGATAGAAGCACGACGCCATACACTGGCGGCCGGGAATCGTGTCACACTCGGTGGGGGACGAGCCCACGAGCTGGAAGTACTGTTGCGCGGTCTTGATGTGCTGACGAGAGGACGTCGCCTGGCCCAGCGTGGCGTGGACGACGCCCTTGAGGATGTACTCCTGTGGTGTGGACGGCTCAATATCCTTGATCAGGTCGTACGCCTCCTGGAGCTTGTCGTGCTTGAGGTAGTAGATGACGAGGTTCAATCTTGCCTCAGGCAGCGAATCCACAAGCGGCGGCAGCACTCGCAGCGCGTTCGCGCCGTCTTCAAACACGACCATGTTGTGGCCCACGAGGTCGTTGTTGTCGATGTTAAAGCCTCGGTCTGTGAGCGTCTTGATCTCGTCCTTGGCGGCGTTGCCGTTGTACAGCTTGAACTGGTTACACGCCTTGACGTTCACGGCCACGACGCTGTCAGGGTACGCCTGCAGGTACGCCTGCATGATCTCGAGCGACACGTCGTAGTAGTCGAGCTTGTAGTAGCACATCGCCACGTACACGTTGAGTGCGATATCGTCGCGGTTCTCCAGCAGCAGTCGCTTGTAGATATCAGTCGCCTCCTGGTAGTGGTTACGCAGGTAGTGGATCGCCGCCAGCGAGAGCTGGTCCTCCTTGGCGTCCGTGAGCTGCTGGTGGTAGATCAAAAGCTTGTCTTCGTCGCCCAGTTTGTGGGCACAGTGGAACAGCACGCGGTTCTGGAGCACGCCCACGGGTCCCTTGGCAGCCTCTTTCATAGCCTCTTTGTAGGACTGCAGGTAGTACATGCAGCACGCGCGGTACAAGAAGATCTCGGGCGATTCGTCGGCATCGCGGATCTGGTCGTAGCAGTCGAGCGACCGCTGATAGTTGCCCAGGTGGAAGTACGTGTACGCGAGCCACAGCAGCGTCTTGCGCTTGTCATCGCTCGTGCCTTTGGCGCCGCTTTCCTCGCTCTTGAGATTGAACTCCAGGATGGCAGCGGCGCCTGTGAAGTCGCGCTTGGACACGGACTCCTCGACCGTCGGGCCTTTCTTGGTCTTGGCTTTGACCGCCTCTTGCTGCTGCTATCACATGAATACACACACCGTAGAGGCTTGAGGATGGAAGACATGTACGTACTGATGATCTCTATATCGCGTACCTTGACGCGCTGCGTCTGCTTGGGCTTGGCGACGTACATCGTTGCTCTGTAGCCTCTTTTTCTGCTTCAACTCGATTTGTGGATAATTGGCCTTCGCGTCCTTTCACGGGATGGCTCAGGCTCCAGATCGCACGGTCGATATACGTCCATATGGACCTCTATATGTTGTCAGAATCTCATGACAAAACCAGGTAGGTTAGTTCGCTCCGGACTGACCATCACTGCGTGTCCCCTCCAAATAGAAGAGCGCTCTGCATTCGAGTCCAATGTCCAACACCAACATGGAGATGAAGAGGAAGCATGGAGGGCTCTAAATAGCGTCGTTTGATGGAAGCTACCGCGCTGGCGCAGTGAGTCTATCCCCTAGTGCATCACACTATGAGTGACAGGCGTTCTCTGCTGGCCGCGTGGCTATATAAAGCTCGTGCAAGTCCGCCATCTAAACTTGGCCGGCCAATGGCGTGTGCGCGCGGCTACCAAGAGAGTTACCTCAACACCATGGGCGTGACGCTGTTGAGGGATCCACGCCCGTTTCCTCTGCGACTGCATGTTGGTTGCTTGATCCAGTAGGCGCACGCCTGAGGCGAGACGGCATTTCAACGCGCTGAGGGTAATAATAGCGCGGCGACTTACCAACCGCGACGGTGGCGTGGCGTGGGCACTGATCTACTTATGGAAATGACAAGGCGGCGCGAGCCACAGCAAACGCAGCGCTTGGTCGAAAGAGAAACCAACACCCACCATAGCGCAGCGCAGCGCCGCCCACCGACAGTACAGTGCAGTGGAACGAGACCCGTGTCTTGTGCCTGCGCGGTTCGGTTGCTGGTCGCCGCGACGTCGCTCTGCTTGGCCTCTTGCTCGTCGATCCATCACGAAAACGCAGTAGTCTACGCCTTCGATCAACACGCGACGACTCGTAGGCTGTGAGACGACACCGTTGCCACGCAAGCGACGACGCCGTCGAGTACGGAAGCGGACCATTTCGGCGGCAGCAGCAGCAGAACGGCGGCTCCAAAGGACGACAAGCAGCGTGTGGGACCGACGAACAGGTCGTTTGACCTGCACCCGAGTGTGAGCGTGAAGCACGTACTTTCTCGTGCGAGCAGCTCGCCCAAATCCACCAGCTCCAGTAGCCGAGCAGTCATCCCGCACCTGACCACGACTGCCGCCAGCACGACTACGGACGTGTCCCGGCCCGAGGCATCGGCTCGTTGGGCGCAATCGCGCCCGACTTCACTGCGATTCAACGGAGAACTGACGATCGACGGCAACGGAAAAGGCAATCGAAAAGCAAAAGGCTCCGGTATGAGTGACAGCGGCCATGGACGCCGACTGAGCGTGGCCGAACGAGTGTACCGGATCGTGGACCCGTTCCGCATCGAGCGCGACGAGAAAACACACCTGAAGCCCACGTACGTCAACAACCAGATACGAACGTCCAAGTACACGTGGATCAACTTCTTCCCGATCTGTCTGCTGCAGGAATTTCGACGGGTACGTTGAGTGGAATCAGCAGCTTTAATGGTGGTGGTTGTGTGGTGGCATTGACCTCTTGGCTGTTGTATTTGTGTAGAGCGCAAATCTCTACTTTTTAGCGATCGCGATTCTGCAGTCGATACCGTTGATCTCACCGCTGACGCCCTTCACAGCCATCGCGCCGCTTGTCATGGTCGTCAGTGTGAGTCTGCTACGAGAGGCCGTGGAAGATCGGAAGCGACGGCAGCTCGATCGGCTCGTGAACGGCAAGCCGGTTGTCGTGATTCGAAATTTTGAAGAGCGCGGCGAGTTGTGGGAATCGATCGAAGTCGGGGATATCATTCGCATCTCAGAGCGTGACGTCATCCCAGCGGATGGAATCCTGTTATCAAGCAGCGAAGACGAGGGCACTTGCTTCATCGACACGAGTAATCTGGACGGCGAAGCAAATCTGAAATCGCGCGAGGCCTTGAAGGCCACATTGGACTTTCGCTTTGACCGGTCCGACCGAGACAAAATCAAGTACTTTGTCAAGTGCGAGCAGCCCGACCAAGACCTGTATCGGTTTTCAGGAAACATCTCGGTCGACTCGAAGCTGTACAGTCTGAGTGAGAAGCAGTTTCTACTACGAGGGTCGACACTGATGAACACGAAGTGGATCACCATGCTCGTCGTCTACACTGGCCACGAGACCAAGATCATGAAGAACGCACGCGACCCCCATCACAAGATGAGCCATGTCGAGAGCATGATGAACAAGACGGTCGTTCTCGTGTTTCTTCTCGAGATGGTGTTGTGTGCGATTGCTGCAGCCGTGCGTCAAGTCAGCCACACCGAAGATATCTGGTACATGGCTGGCACTGACCCCGATGAGTCGGTGGAGTGGATATTGCTATTCCTCTCGTTCGTCGTGCTCATGAACACGCTGATTCCGATCTCCCTCGTCGTCACAGTGGAAGTCGTCAAAGGTGCTCATGCGAAATTCATCATGTGGGACGATCGGATGCGGTGCGCAAATGGCCAAGGCGCGATCGCGAATACGTCGTCTCTCACCGACGAACTGGGCCAAGTCAAGTATATCTTCACGGACAAGACCGGCACGCTTACGATGAATCAAATGGAGTTCCGAAAGTGCAGCGTCGACGGCATCATCTACGGCATCTACGAACGCAAGCTCGAGACATCGACATCCATCGCGGCACCACGTGCTGTATCGATCTCTTCACTTGATGTGATGACACAGCAGCATGCAAGTATGCGCCACGACTCGTTTCCAGCAAGTGTACACACGATGATCGGAGATATGCGGAACGTGGCAGCATTCAAGGGATACTTGCGAAATCTGGAGATAAAGGAGAGTCGTCTGGCCCTGGCGATGGCGATTTGCCACACCGTGGTTTGCGAAGTCGACCCGTCCTCAGCCCTTGGCGGTGGTGACGTCAAATACAACTCGGACTCGCCAGATGAATGCGCTCTCGTGAGAGGTGCGATCTCCATGGGCGTCAAACTACTCGCGCGAAATGGACAGCACATGTTCCTGTCTCTCACGGAAGAAGGCCGAGAAAAGTCGTATCTCAAGACGGTGACCTACACGCTCTCGTATGAGATTCTTCGCGTTCTGCATTTCTCAAG
Organism: Pythium coloratum; assembly: GCA_023337545.1. Classification (NCBI taxonomy): domain Eukaryota; phylum Oomycota; class Peronosporomycetes; order Pythiales; family Pythiaceae; genus Pythium; species Pythium coloratum. Next base: position 36,080 of record JAADXE010000190.1, read on the forward strand.
CGACCGGAAGCGCATGTCGATCATTGTCCGTGATGCTGATAACCGCATCAAACTGATCTGCAAGGGCGCCGACAGCGTCATTCTCGACCGATGCGAAGAGTTTTTATCACCAAAGGCCATCACGATGGAGCACGTCACACAATTCGCGGCAGAAGGCTTTCGGATCCTTCTCTTCGCGGAGCGAGTTTTGGTAAGGAAGCGCACACCAGCTTGTATGACTATCATGAGCTGCTTCTCTAATGTGTGTGTTCTTCGTGGATACAGGACGAGAAATACTACGAGTCATGGGAAAATCGATATGTCGAAGCCGAGCTCGACATGCACTCGAAAGAGGAGAAGACCGAATCACTGATTGAAGAAATGGAGAGTAAACTCACTTTGATCGGATCCAGTGGTACGTGAGAAAATGTCTGAGTATCGACCCAGCTCGCACCTGACCCTCAACCTACGATTTTGCTAATGCAGCCGTTGAAGATAAGCTTCAAGAAGGAGTCCCAGAAACAATATCTCTCTTTCAAAAGGCAGGCATCAAGGTAAGGAAGACCAGAGCGAGCGACGCCACGGACACTCTAGTTATCTTGAGGACTGACGATTGCATCCTGTTCGTAGATCTGGGTTCTCACTGGTGATAAACTCGAGACGTCGCTTGAAATGGGCAAGCTATGTCGAGTGGTGACTCCAGGCATGAAAGAGGTTATCCTGCAAGCCGTCACACGAGACGACATGACAAAGGCGCTGGAGAATGCCCTGAAAGACGCTCGAGTATGCGAGTTCCTGTTCAATTCCCCCTATGTGAACGTACTCATACGTCTTCTGTCCACAGGAAAACCAAGCGCTGATCATCGAGGGAGCGTCGCTCACATGTGCGCTGAATTCGGCAAATAGGGACAAGTTCCTTCAGCTCGCGTTGAAGTCAGCGACCGTGATCGTGTGTCGGACGTCACCACTTCAAAAGGCGCTTGTAGTCGAGATGGTCAAGAATGGCGTCCCCTACGTCACGCTAGCCGTTGGCGACGGTGCGAACGATGTGAGTATGATCCGCTCGGCCCACGTCGGCGTTGGTGTCATGGGACAGGAAGGCATGCAAGCGGTGCGAAGCGCAGACTACGCAGTCCAACAGTTCAGCCATCTCGGACGACTGTTGCTGCATCATGGACGGTTATCGTACATCCGGACGTCGCAGTGTATCAACTACTTCTTCTACAAGAACATCGTCTTCACGCTGCCGCAGTTCATCTACGGTGCCTTCTCAGTCTACAGCGGCCAGGTAAGTCATCTGTAGTTCGCGAGGCTAGGAAGGATAACTAACCCACTTCGTTATATGTGCAGACGTTCTTCTGCGACCTGTACATCACCGCCTACAACGTCTGCTTCACGGCACTGCCCGTCATCGTGCGCGCTCTCATGGAGATGGATTTGCCTGAGAAGATCGCCGAGACGTTTCCCGAGCTGTATCGATCCGGAGCCCACAACGAGTACTTTTCGCTGCTAACGTTCGCCAAGTCGGCGTCGCTCGCGACATTTCAGGCGGTCGTGCTCACGCTGGTGCCGATCTGTCTCTTCCAAATGGGCGACGTCGTCCAAAAGAACGGCACGGGTGGAGATCTATGGATGGGCAGCGTCGCGTCGTTCTACTACATCGTTCCGATCGTGCACTTCCAGATCTACTACGAGACGTGGAACTGGAATACCGTCGTGTCGTCGGCGTATGCTGGCTCGCTCGTCTTGTTTTTGGTCGCGATCGCCGTCTACGACAACTTCACGGGGGATGTGGAAGGTGTGTGGGCCATGGAAGTCGTCACGCCGCTGTTTTGGCTTGGCTTCGCGCTGTCAGCGATGATCTGCCTCATGCCCTGGCTCGCCTACCAAGCGTGAGTACCTACGACTCCATGAGGTCCTCATTTCGTACCATACTCACCTGTCTGATTCTGCTCTGTAGCTTTGAAGAAAACTTCGTGACGACCAACCCTGTACATATCCTGCGGCGAGTACGGTTTTTCAACAAGATCCTCGACGCGTCACAACTGCATGGGGGTCAAAACGACGCGACGGCTTTGTCTACTGGGCCAACCGAAGGCGGACAGCTCCTCGTGGCGCGATGATACCCCGTTCGCAACTTCAAGCAGCTAGGATGGTGGTCTTCCTGAATGAAGAAGTCACACAAATCACTTCCGCCATCGCCACACAAAGGACTCGCTACTCCACGCGTTCTAGGAATCCACTCGCACTCGGTATGATAAGACCTCCGCCCGCCGACGGCATTAACCTTAGGTTAGATAGAGACGACACCGTCAGAGTGTCGCAGTCGCAGCTCGTGTCGCAAGAGCTCCAGTGAGCGTGTGAGCAATACCACATACCTCGGTATCACTCTGTTCTGTATCTTGTATCCTTCCAAGTAGCTCCGTACAAAGGATTCAACGAGGCAGTTCGTCAAAATGGAGTCGCCTGGCAGGCGAATGAATGGCACTGCTTCGGTTATTCATAGCCGACGCAGTGCCTTCCTATATGCCAATATTACCACACGGCCTCACTGATGCGCAGTTAAGTTCTAAGCCTCCTGGCCAAAGGCTCATCGACGGCCCCCTACACAAATGATGGCGACCACCCGTGACGCCAATGCCACGATCCCAGGCAACGGCCCGTCAGAAGGTCTCGTCGCGACGGCCGAGCACCACGGGCCTTTACTGTGTCTCATTCAGGCCAGCGACACATCTCGCGTAGATCTCGCGCGGACGCTGTTCACCGAATACCTACCCAAGCGAACAGTGCAACGGCTGCAGCTCATGGACCGTGTGGGTCTCGCGTGGTTTATCCGCTTGTTCTGGATGAGTCAGTGTCTCGTGGTCGCGCTCGCGTTCGTCGACATGAGTCGGTCTCCGATCCTCAGTCTCGTGTTGCCAATAACTAGTGTGGTGCTCGCGGCCCCTGCAATCATCATTTCGACAAGCAGCCTCAGCCTCAAGATCTTCTGCATTCTCAAGCACGAAAGCGAGTTCCGGTGTACGCTCACGCTCAGCCTTTTCCAGTGGCTCGCGGTCGCGCTGACCTTCCGAGATGTTCGCTGCTTGGTCTGCGTCCTTCAGTGGTGGGTCGTGCAGCTCGCGTTTGCAGTCGACGCGGACTTCCGGCTCTACGCGCGACGGCTCCATCCTTGTGCAGCATCCACTGTGGTCTCACTGGCGTATCTGAGCTCGTCACTGAAGGGGCTTTTGCGCAACAGCTTCAAGACCATCCTCACGATCAACGGACAATCGATTTCAGCGAACGACATCATCCAGTGGGCGTCACCTCCACTCATGCTGCTCTTGCTGAAGAATATCCACCACCAGCGAAGGAAACAACGAAGGCGACACATCAATCCCGATATCTCCAAGACCGTCACAGTGTACGGCTCGGTGATCAAGATGCGACTGATGATAATGGACGCCGAAGAAGCTGCGCAACTGGAACGACCGCAGAAACCTGGGTCTCCGCTGGGGATCCCCATCCTGCGGTCGAATCTGACGGGCAAGTTCGTTGATCCCACCGAGACGTTGTTTCGAACGACGTTCCCACTGCCTGACGAAGGTATGGGACTCGTTCGGTTAGTGGTGCTTTATACCACAGGTGTCGTGAGCTTCGTGGCCACTTGTTACGGCGCGATCGCGTGTCAGGTTCGTCTGGGGAATGCCGACTGGTCTCCGTACACTACGTCCATTTGCATCGCTGCGCTATTGGGAGCCGTGGGCTTTAGTGGCACGAGCGCGCGCTACTACAATCGCCATCTTCTACGAGCTTTGCTCGGGACGTTCGACGTCGCGTTCTCTTCATTGCTCTTCGACTTTGCGACGCTGCTGCTGTGCTCGATGTACGACTGGGATCTTCGCTGCATCAACGTGGTCTCGTGGTGGATCTGGTTCCACTGGATCCTGTTTTTCGACGCGTTGACACCGTCCGTTCGCCAATACTTTTGCCTGAGAAAGATCACGATCACACCGACTGTGCTCTTCACGCTGTATGGTCTCGCCGGTCCGCTCACGCTGCTCTACGGGTACACGGACGTCTACCTGACCGACCGTGTGCTGTTCGCCCACATTCGCGTGTCGACGCTGCTCGTATCCAACATCTTGACGCTGTGGATTCTAAACATGAGACTTGTGTGGGATTTCGGCGTGCGGGATGACGGCGAACTCAACTCGATCACGGATCTCGTCGAGTACGCGGCTCCAACCGACGCCGTGTTCACTCGCAGCTCACGCACCAACTCGCGTCGTTCGTCCGTCGTCTCGATCGTCCCCACGATGCTAAACAACACGCTCCTGTTAGAGCCTCCTTCGCTGCAGTCGTCGCAGTCGCCTCCGCTGCCCGTCTCACCGTCGCCCGCGTTGGAGCCCTTGCGAGAGACCTCGTCGTGACCCGATCATGTGCGACGTGTGCGTACTTTCTCACATGGCTACACTCGGCCAGAAACGAGATCTGATACCAGCCTCTACTACGTGGTATGCGATGCAGTTACGCAGGCTGCAACGTGCCCTTTCATGATCCATCGCCCATCGAGTGCATTCAATCACTCCCATGCCAGTATCGTCACCACGATGGGCTTTCTGCGGCGAAAGAAGCTCGACATCCGCGTGCCCACAGGCAAAGACGCCGTCAACTTCCGCAAGCTGCTCTTCCTGCCCATTGCGGACACGCAGGATCTGCTCACAAACAAAGAATGGGACCGCGTACGTGAGCATCAATAAATCACAGGCAGGATCATTGCAATGAGGGTGACTCACCAGTGTGATTGACGGACGTCGATAGTTGGATCTGCGATGTTTAACGCTGATGAAGACCAAAATGCTGCGTGCGTCGTGCATCGCACGCGGGCTCGTGAAGAAAGGCGGCAAGCGCGCGCTCGTCCAGCGGCTCACGGTCTCACTCACGGAACAGAAGAACGCTGGTACGGACAAGCTGCTGCTGGTTGTGAGTAGTTGATACAGCGAGCACTGACACTGATTGACTGGTCTTGTAGAGTTTTTTCGGCGGCAGGAAGAAGAGGCCGAGTACCAGCGGCAGCTTGATATGATGGGCAGCGTCTGGACGTTTGGCTCGGGTTTCGCTGGCCAACTCGGCCACGGCGACGTGGAATCAAATGGAACTCCTCGCCTGATAAAGAGACTACGAGGCAAAGGCATCGCGCAGGTGTACGCGGGCTTTGACTCGGAGGTGGCGTTTGCAGTGAGCCGCACGGGCGACGTGTACGTGTGGGGCAAGCGTCGAGGCCCTACAGGACTCCCTGTGGACAGCTTGCTGAGTGAGCTGCTGAGACGCACGTACCGACGCGACGACCTGGACTCAAGCGATGAAGAAGGAGACGGAGAAGACGACGGCGAGCTTGCAAAGCAAGCAGCCTGCGAGAGGAAAGGGAAGCGAGACGACGACGAAGGCGAGGAGGAAGGAGGCGACGATGATGAAGAGGAAGACGGAGGCGACGAGGACTTCGTGCACCCCGTCAAGCTCTTCAATTTGTGTGGCGAGGGCGTCAACCACATTGCCGTCGGTCGCGTCCACTGCTGTGCGAAGACGAAAGATGGCGACGTGTTCACGTGGGGGCAGAACGACCACTGCCAGTTGGGCGACGAGCCCAGCCACCACCTGAGCGAAGCGAAAGCGAGGAAGGCTCGCGTGCGGTACGGCGTGGACGTCCACGAGCCGCAGCTTTGGGAACGCACGGTGCCCGAGACCTGTGTGCTCGCAACTGTCGCCGTTGGTACAAACCACACATTTGTCATCACAAGCAACCACAAAGTGCTGGCGTTCGGACAGACGTTTGTGACCGACGAGCTGTCGAGCCTGTCGC
>JAADXE010000191.1:0-41836 GCA_023337545.1 Pythium coloratum
CAACGTATAAAGCGGAGGTGAGACACGCCACCAGCCCAGCAGTGGAGGAAGAGCATGGAAAACCCTCGTCGACGGAACAAGGACTGAGGGGCGGGCAGAGACTGATTGACTGACTGCACCGGACTGGAACTGTGTGTGTGTGTGAGGGCCCAACGCAACGAAACTCGTTGGTCGGAACAAACGCGCTGGCAGTGTCGATAGAACATCCCCCGCGGCGCTGTAGAATGATCTGCTCGTCCACGGACGACGTCGTGCTCTGTTCCACGAGAAGCGCCGCTGACGTCGCCATGCCGAGTCGCACGGGGCGCGAGTCCTCGACCATGGAGCGCGAAGAGACCCAGGCCATAGGCGCGCTCGCGAACACAGGCGTCATCACAGAGGAATCCACGCGGCGGTACGATGTCAAGCTTGACGACGTGCTGAGTGTGCGCAGCAGCATCGTCAGTAACGCCAGCGCCGGAGACCTCAAGCGCGAACAGCTCACTACGACGACACGCATGGGCGCGTCGAATGCGTCGTCGCCGTCTTCCCACGGCTCGGCGGCGGCCGCAGGACCGCGATCGAAGACCCGTCTGGAAGAGAAGATCCGTATGATCGCCCACTACATCAAGAGCATGTCTATGGGATTCAAGCACAGACACCCGTCGACGGCGTCGGACGCCTACGCCAACAACATCTCGTCCTCGGGAAGCCGTCGCCAACGAAGCGGGAAGAAGAGCAAGAAGGACGCTCAGTCGACGACTCGTGTGACCAAGCGCCGCAGCCAAGTGAGTCTGAGCCAGTATTCCCAGCCACGATCCGCTCCGGACGTGCTGGAGGACCAGAAGCCGACCAAGTCGCGTGCCAATGATGTCAGCAACAACTCGAGCAACATGACGGCGCGGTGTAGCAACTCGTCGGAGCAAACGTCGTTGTCGTGGGAAGAAATTTGTGTCGGTGCCGTGCTCGTGGAAGAGAATGAAGTGATGCCCGCGTCCCCCCGCTCCCGCAAGCGCGGCCGCCGTGCCATTGAGCTGTTCGAGGAACTCGAGCTTCGTCGTCTGTGTGGTCGTTGTGATGTGCCGCCCAGCAACGTTGCTGAGGTGGTCAAGATGGTACTGGCCCATTTCGGCACGTGCCAGTTCGATGTTACCGTGTTCCACGATCTTGTCGGTGGAAACAGTGTCGTGGTGATCGGCATGTTGGTGTTTATGTGTATCGACTCGAACGAAGAGTTCCTGGACCTCCACCGCCTCCCGCTGTTCTTGCACTACTTGCAGACCCGCTACAACGAGCGCAACCCATTCCACAACGCCTGCCATGCCGCTGACGTGCTCCACTCGCTCTTCACGATGATGTGGTGCACGGAACTGTGCAGTCGCGTGGCCATCCACAACCAGATCGGTGTGTTGTTCGCTGCGATCATGCACGACATCGAGCACATCGGCCTGACCAACGACTTCCTGCTGAAGACGAACCACGAGATCGCCATCAAGTTCCCTACTCGTGCTCCGATGGAGGAGATGCACCTGACGGTGGCGTTGGAGGTGCTCGCGGACCCCAAGTTCCACGTGCTGTCCAAGATGTCGAACGACCAGCAAGACCAAGTCCTGGGTATTGTGCGTGATACGATCCGCTCAACAGCGTTGTGCTACCAGAAGGAAATGCTCTGTGACATCGCGGAAGTCTCCACGGACGACTGGGTCGAGCACGACGTCGAGTCAGTGCTTCCACTCAAGCTGCAGACGCTTGCGCTGCGTATCGCCATGCACGTGAGCGACATCAGCCAGACCATGAAGCCGTTCCACATCCACAACAAGTGGGTCAACCGCCTCAACGAGGAGCTGTTCCTGCAGGGCGATCTCGACCAGCAAATGAGCTATTCGGCATGTCCGGAGTCGTGCTTCCGCGACAAGTGGGCCGAGGAGGCGTTCCTCAACTCGCAGGTGTGGTTCCTCCGCAACCTCGCGCTGCCTGCGGCCCAGGGCTTCAACAGCATCCCGTGGCTCCACGCAACCTTCCTCGAAGACAACCTCCACGCCAACATCCTCGCGTGGGAGGCCCAGCTCACAGCCATCACCATCTCCAAGGCTTGATCATCCTGAGCAGGGGGACAAGACGAGAGGAGGGGAGAGGAGGAGGCCCCAAGCGCCTTTATTATTGCGACCTTCCGCACTGTAAATTAGTAGCATATCAAGTATGAATACAACTGAAGAAGAACCAACCAACATGGAAACCTAGAAAAGTGTCTAACCTAGAGAAGTGAGTCCCCCTGTTTCCCCCACGGCGCGAGACATGACGATCGCCACCGCACACTCATCCGTTCAAGCCCACCAGAGATCCGCTGGAATCCTGGAATTCTGGATGCTCTGGAAAGCTGCTCATGTCCCAATGCGTTTCGCAGGATGCGTCGACAGGACAGCACGTCCTAGACCCTGGACAGTCCGGCAAAGCGTTCCGACATGATTGCCAGGTTTTCGGTTCTTGGGGGGAACTGTTATGTCGAACAAATCAGCCCATATGCGTGGGTTTGGGTGATGTGTCGGTTGGTAACTGAAAGGACGCAGCCGCAAAGTGGATCTTGAAGAGTCGTCTCGACTTTTTATACGTTGAAGAATCGTCCCTTGAATCCACACGAGCAGAAAAGCGACAGGGGCGGCAATATGCGCTCGAGTGCGATGGAGAGTGCCGCGGAGAGCGGCAACAACAACGCCAACTATGCGCGCGCTACGCCCGAGACGAACCTGGCGTCGCCTTCCTTCGACGCCAAGCAGTACCTAGCAGTGACTCACGCGGTAAGCTCTCAATTCCATCAAGAAATGACCGAGAAAGGCGGCTTTGACTAATGAATGGACATGTGGATCTCTTCAGACCACGAGTTTTTCTAGCTTGCAAACTGAGCTCAAGGAGCTCAAGCGCACGACGTCGGACAAGACCGAGCAGCTCAAGGCGCTCGTGAGCGCGCATTTCGACCAGTACCTGTCCTGCCATGAGGCTGTGCGTGCACTTTCCGACGATATCAAAGCCCATCAGAAAGACAACGAGATGCTGTTGACCGACATGAAGACGCTCAAGCAAGTGACCGACAGCACGCTGTCAGTGATGCTGCAGCGCGCCAAGGAGCAGCGTCGCATCCGCAACACAATCGCAGTGCTCAATCGGTTCCGTCCGATCTTTGAGATCACGACCAAAATGAAAGAAAGTCTGCAAAACAAGGACTACGACAAGCTTGCAGAGGACTACTGCCGTCTGAAGCTCCACCAGACCAAAGCCAACATCGCAGCCTTGCAACCGGTGCTGGCTGCTGCCCACGAGATCGCCATGAAGGCCAACGCCGAGCTTCTAAAGCATTTTGACGACGTGTCTCTGTCGGTGAAGGACCAGAAGCGAGCCATCGCAGTGCTTGAGGCGATTGGACTCACCGAGAAGCCGACGCTGACGTGTCTGCTCAAGCAATTCAGCTTCCTCGAGGCCAAGCTCATGGTACTACAGCAGATCGACTCGGGTGATTCGTCCAACGTCGTGTACGGCAGTGCTGCGGTGATTAACCGCTTCCGAAGCGGCCTCTGGGGCTTCATTTGCGACGTTTTCAAACCACTCGCGGCTGGAAACAACGGCAGCAATGCCTCTCAGGCGATCACATCAGCGGAAGCGGAGTCGATCCAGCAGAAGGCGTGGGTGATTCTGTCCAAAGCCGTGGAATTGATCGAACGCAGTGCGTCCCCACCATCCCCTGCTGTTCTCAAGCAGCTCAACGAGTCGTTCCGAGAGATCAACAGTCTCAAGAAATGCACCAACGCCACGCTGCTCAACACCAACATCGCCCAACTCAAGAGCTCCTTCTGTGACAAGTTCCGCATCAAGATCGTGCTCCAGTTCGTGCAGCAGACGTGTTCCAAGCATCGCGAGCAGCTCATGAATGAATACTTCGAACCAGCAACGAGCATCCAGTCGCTGGCGACCGAAGTCTCGCTCAACGTGGCAGCAATGGCTTCTGATACAACACCAATCAGCTCGTCGTTGCCCAGTCAAAGCACGAAAGTCGCGCGGCTCATCGCAGAGGCCAGCAGTGCCTTTGATGAGGTCCGTAATACCTCCATGGTGTCATCAGAGTCCAAAGTCCGGCTCGCGCGAGCCTCTGTGCTCACAACGTGCTGCCTGGATGTCATCAACCGGTGGGATTACATGTGGAAGCAAGTCGGCAGTGTGTTGATGTCCATGGCCGAGGGTGCAGAGAGTGCGGCCTTACCAGCTGAAGGCGGCGTCGACTCCAAGACCTTCCGTAGCTTGCTGGTCAAGGAGTTCAAGCACCAGCTCAGCGTCATGCTGTCATCTCTGATGAACACGCTGTTTGACAAGTTCGCAGCTGCCGTGGCGCCGCCCACGACCATGTCCTCAGTCGCTGGATCGATGCGCAGTCAGGACGGACCTGGCGTGTGTGTCGTGTTTGCCATCGTCGCCAACTGCATCGAGCTCCGTGAGAAGCACTTGTCCACCGTCGACCAGTGGATCCGCCAGCTTGCTGACGAAGGAATGTCAGCCAAGAGCACTACGGCTCCTTCCGCTGAGCTTCGTCAACTGCTCTTGGACGTGGAGGCCAAGTGCATGGACAAGTACATCAAGATGCACTCAGTGCCTCTGCTTCGTATCCTCAAAGCCGGATCTGCTGAAGAAGCACAGCAGAACCGCGCTGCTCTTAGCAGCATACCACCATCGATGATGGGAGGAAGCGGCTCGAGCTCTCGCACGGAGTCGCTTCGTCTGGAGTCCCGCACGGTGTCCACCAGCAGCTTCGAGTTAGGTTCATCAGCGGCTCCTCTCACGCCAAGCGCAATTGCATCGGCTGCTAGTGCGCAGAACAGCATCCCGCAGGATTCTCGCCAGTACGTCTTCAATGTGCTACTGCAACTCATCACACTGCGCAGTGAAGTGGAGACAAGCCTCGGCCACTACCCGCAATGCCACGAGTACGTCCGAACAGTCAGCGTGCAGCTCACCGCCGTGCTCAGCCGCTACCTCCAGGAGTCCGTCTATAGCTTCGAAAGCGCCTCGGATCCGTCGGAATGGCGCCGTATCCACGTACGTACATGGTATCCATTGTGTACTTTCTGTAGCTGCTCATCGGTTGGTTCTTTTTGTGACGCTGTAGCTGCTCGTGGAGGTGCGGTTCTTTCTATTCGCACTGCGCGACCACCTCGCGGAGGATGCCAAGATCCAGCTGGTGGGTCTGGAGAAGGCGCTGGAGAAGACCAAGCCCAGCGAGAAGGTGGCGCTCGCGCAGATCCAGTTGCTCGCGCAGCTCAAGCACCAGACCAAGCTGTATCTTCTCGCACTTCAACAAGCGTGATGACGGATACGATACGAACCGTTAAGAACACACTTCCGTCAAAAGTGAGTTCGCGTCATCAACGGACCTGGGCGGTGATCGCAAGTCATCCCTCCTAACTGCAAGTGTTAACACGTTAGAACGACTGTTTTGAAGGGATGGCTGACGTGGTAGAACCCGCGCCCGCGTCATTCTCGGGGGGTGTAAAGACCGCATTTCCGCCGACTGTTCTCTCGTAAAAACGCTCGTAAGAACCCAGATCTTTCTTTCTTTCTCTTTTCAACATCCGGAATGATGGTCCCGGGCGCGTGTGTTGGGTGAAGAGCTCAGGCATTTCCCCCCTTCAGACCGCAGAAGGAGAGCGAAGAAGCAAGAAAGACTTCACGGGACCAAGCGACGATGTGGACGAGCACGCGCAGTATGGCGCTGGCGGCGCTGGTGGCGACCTTCATGCACACGCAGTCGCACGCCAAGCAAATGGACGTGGATACCTGGCCATCCACGGAGGTACGAGCGCAAACGCATGAAAACCCACGGAGATACAGCGGGTTGAAGTTCCGCTTTCCTGTGTGAATGTGGAGTCTAATGATGGATTTCTGTATATGTAGAGCGACCACACGAAGCTGCAGATCGTGCTGCCGGAGTCGCTGCTGAAGAAGGACGGGTACCAGCACAAGGAGGCGCTGTTTGGGTACCCTGCGTATGCGCAGGGCTCGCTGCAGACGCAGCTCATCTACGCGAACACTAGCGGATGCGACAAGATCGACGCCACGGGATGGGAGCCGCCGTTTGCGCTGCTGCTGGACCGCGGCGACTGCCACTTTGTCGAGAAAGTACGTAACGCGCAGCACGCCGGTGCTCGCGCCGTGCTCATTGGCGACAACAAGTGTTTGTGCTCGGACACGGAGTGCCTCACGGCCACGGGCGACGACTTCTGCGAAACCGTGCTTCCGTTCATGGTGCGTTCATCCCTTTCTTGAAACGGTGGAGCTGCTGGCATTCTGAGATCTCATGTGGTTGCCTTTCTGGTGTTTTGTTTATTGTTAGGCGGATGACGAGTCTGGTGGTGATATTTCGATTCCGTCGATGCTGATTCGCAAGAGCGACGCCGACAACATCAAGAAGGTGGTGGCCCACGCCAAGGGCGTGAGCAACGTCATGGTCAAGTTCGACTGGGGCATCCCGTCGCCCGACGGCCGCGTCGAGTGGACGCTGTGGCAGAGCGCGTGGGACGACCAGAGCATGGCGACGCTGTCGCAATTGCAGGACATCGTGGCGGCGCTGGGCAAGCGCGCGTTCTTCACGCCGCGCTTCGTGTCGTACAACGGCGAGAAGGTCGGCTGCCACTACGACGGCGACCGCTCGCAGCCGTGTGGCAATATGTGCTTGAACAAGGGCCGCTACTGTCTGCTGGATCCGTCGCCTTTCCACGATCGGGACGTTGGCGCTTCGGGTGCGGATGTTGTGGTCGAGAACCTGCGTCGCAAGTGCATTTGGAAGATCGTGAATGAAGACGAGAAGGAGAAGGGCGTCGGACTCGCGTGGTGGAACTACGTCAAGGACTCGGGTACCGAATGCGGGCAGGACGAGAGCCTGTTCAAGGAGAAGAAGTGTGCCGAGAAGGTCATGAAGAAGCACGGCATTGACGCCCACGCCGTGGAGAAGTGCATGCAGCCGTACGGCGTGGACGTGGACCAGAAGAACCCGATGCTGGAAGAAGAGCTCAAGGAGCAGACGGCGCTGCAATTGCTGCGTCTGCCAGCGCTATACGTTGATGGTGTCCACGCACGCGGCCGCATTGATACCAACAGCATTCTTGGTATGATCTGTGCCGGCTACGGCACCCACGATCCGCCAGAGATCTGCTCGTGTGCGAACCAGGGCGTGACCAGCGTCGGTAACTGCGTCAAGGCAGGCGGCATCTCGAACGCGGCGATCGCAGCGGCCGGTGGCAGCTTCTCGTTCGGTTCGGTGCTCGTGATCATGATGGTGGTGGCAGGTGCCGTCTCGGCCGCTGGCTTTGTGTACTGGCGACGCACGCAGCGCCAAATGCGCGACCAGGTGCGCAGCATTCTGGCCGAGTACATGCCGCTGGAAGACCAGGCGCTGCTGGACGACGAGGACGACGACGAAGGCCACCGCATGCACCCGGCGGCGCGTGCCGCGGCCAAGAGCCCGCGTGGGTACATGCCCACGCGCGGCTTCCTGGACCACGAGGACGAGGACGGAGTATGAAGCAAGTCAAGTCGCCTTGGATGAGTGATGTGGTTGATGCAAACGTTGGAAGATGCATCGAGTGACCCGAAAGTGTTTGGTGGGTGCGAGGAGTGAATGATTGATTGATTGAATGGCCACAAGATCACAGAAAGGCAACCAAGAAAGAAAAGAGAAAGAAGAAAGAAGAATGCAACCATTTTGAATTTGTCATGTGTGATTGATTCGAGTCCAATCCAATCTGTATTATGAGCCCTTACAGCATGAACTCTTTGTACATGTCGTTGTCGGTCTCATCGTAATACAAGTACGCGAGCTGGTCCAAGAACGCCATGAACTTGGCGTCGTCCTGCGTCGGCACCTGGAAGCCCACGAGCACGCGGCCGACATCGGCGCCGTGGTTGCGATAGTGGAACAGACTGATGTTCCACTCGCCCTGGAGATGGTCCAGGAAGCTCTTGAGTGCACCGGGTCGGTCCGGGAACTCGAACCGGAAGAGCTTCTCGCGGCTCACGGTCTCCGCTACTGTCGCCTGCTGGGTCTTGCCGCCTGCGAGGTGGCGCGTGTGCACCTTGGCCAGCTCGTTGAAGCTCAGGTCCAGCACTTCGTACTTGCCCTGGGTCTGCAGCGTGTGGATCGCAGCGACAGCAGCGTCCGCGGTCTCAGCCTGGAACGACATGTAGATGAGCGCCTTCTTGGCGTCTGCGTACCGGTACGAGAACTCGGAGATGCGAACGCCAGCGGCGTCCAACTGGCTGCACAGCGAGCGGAACGCGCCGGGCGTCTCTGGGATCTGCACCGAGATGAGCCGCTCGCGCGAGTCGGCACGCTCCGACACGAACCGTAGCCGAGCAAAGTCGATGTTAGCACCGCTTGTGACCGCCGCGAACGTGCAGCCCGTGAGACCGTGGCGCTGGGCGTACTGCGTGAGCCCTGCGACGCCAAGAGCTCCGGCGGGCTCGAGGATGACGCGCGTGTCGTTGAAGCCGTCCTTGATCGCGGCGCAGATCTCGTCCGTGGACACGGTGACCATCTCATCGACGTGCTCGGAGCACACGCGGTAGGTCTCAGCTCCGACGAACTTGACGGCCGCGCCGTCGGCAAAGAGCCCGACGTGGTCCAGCTCCACGCGCTCGCCAGCGACAAGCGAGGCCGTCATACCAGCGGCGTCAGCGGCTTCCACGCCGATGACCTTGACGCTCGGACGGATCTGTTTGATCCACGCGGCGATACCCGCGAGCATGCCGCCACCCCCGCAGCACACGAACACGGCGTCGAGCTGCTCACCGCTGGTCTGCTGCAGCAGCTCCATGCCGATGGTGCCCTGGCCGGCGATCACGTACGGGTCGTCGAACGGCAGGATCATGGTGCGGCCCTCGGACTTTTCCAAACGCTTGGCTTCGGCCGCCGCCTCGTCGAAGCTCTTGCCGTGCAGCACAATGCTCACGAACTCGCCGCCGTGCTGCTGGACGGACTGCAACTTGATCTCCGGAGTCGCCAGCGGCATGACGATCATGGCCGACACGCCCAGCTTCTTGGCGGACAGTGCCACGCCCTGCGCGTGGTTGCCAGCCGAGCAGCAGACGACGCCCGCGGCCTTTTGCTCGGCGGTCAGACTCGCCATCTTGTTGTACGCGCCGCGGATCTTGAAGGAAAACACGGGCTGCAGGTCCTCGCGCTTGAAGTAGATGCGGTTCTGGAGCTTCTCGGACAGCGCAGGCGCGTGCTGCAGCGGCGTCTGGCGCGCGACGTCGTACACGCGCGACTCGAGGATCATGCGGCGGTAGTTTGGGTGCTGCGGCTCCACCGCAGCGGAGGATGAGAAAGGCGCCACACGCAGTGACGCGGCACGGCGCCGCTGGTGCAGCAGACACGAGCGCACAGATCGCATGCTTGTCTGTGTCTGTGCGTGTATTAGCTACTGGTGGATGGAGGCGCGTTGGCGAATGCAGCGCTGGATCCCTGGAGCAATGGATGCAGCGGTGTACGCAGCCACGTCTGCGCGCACAATCTTGCGGCGGTGCGGAACGGAATGGCATCAATGGGGGATTGGAGCTGCTTGGGTTTGCGCAATGCGACTGCGCACCCTTTCAGGGACGGCGACAACCCGTCTATTTGAATAGGACAACTGATTACATAACACGAGTGTCATGGTACTCTATATGTTCACCTCAGTGGTTACACAACGTATACAGAGGGTGGTTACGCTTACGTACTGTATTGAGTTATCTGGAAACATGGCTACATTTGCACAGCACATGGCTACACTTGTCAAATGAGACTCGTGGCGTGGGCGGGCATGGGGCTCGTGCTGGCAGCGAGGGACTTGGTGGGCGTCGTGGGGAGGTTTCCTTGCAGCAGAGGCGTCCACAGCGAGAGTAAACCGTCGGCGTTGCCTGTGTAGAGCTTGCGTTCGTCCTGCGTGAGCATCAGCGACGTGATCGCACTGCGCGACGTGGCTGTTCCCCCCACCAGTGCCTTGGTGATCATGTGGCGGCCCTTGAGCTCAATGGCGCCGCTTTCGCTGCCGTAACTCGTGTGGCTATACGCCCAGATACACAACACACCGTCCGCGTGGCCTGTGATCACTGCCTTCTCTCGACACCACTCGGACGTTTCGCTTCGGTTCACCGCCAGACTCGTCACGGCCGCTCGTGGGTATTGCGAGTCGTGGAGCAGCGTGTCGCTGCTGAGTCTTGCCAGCACGTCTCCGTTAACATCATACACGCCAAAGATCGGTCCACATGCGACCACGATGTCGCCTGTGACTTCGTTGATCGCGATGGCGCTGCACGGATCCGCCACGCCTGACGGCTCCGTCTGCAGCCTTGCGAGTGTTCGCACATACCGAAGCCGGTTCAGATCCCACAGCACAGTCGAGCCGGCAGCACAGCCACTAACGAGGACGCTATACGCGCGACAGACCTGCACTGCCGTGATGGGCGCTGTGTGTGATGGAGTACAGAGCGTAGCGATGGGGATCAGCGTTCGATGGCTCTGGCCGGATGTGTGGAGCCCGACACTGTACGCTCGTCTGCGGCCTCCGCCTCCGCCACCCACGGTACTCCCGCCACCGCTTCCTGACGAGACCAACGACTTCTTCGACGAGCTGAACTGCCACAGTCGTACGACTGGAGCGAGTACACCTCCAGCAATCAGTGTGCGGCCGTCAGATGTCATACACGCGACGCTGACGGGGAATTCGATCTCGAACGACGACACGACCTTGGACTCGCTTCCGTACGCGACCTCACTCACACCGATGGACATGACCTTCAACGTGCGGTCTTGGAATCCCCAGGCGAAGAACTCGTGGTGCTTTGGAGGGATGAGAAGACAGTTGTCACCGACTGCCGCCACGCGCTCGTCTCGCGTGACGGATGCACTCGCAACCGCGATCTGTTGGATCGGAGCCGCAGGCATCCCAGAGCTCAGCTGCCGCGTGCGCATGTGCGTCATGGGAGGCGAGGAACCAGACAAACCGACTGACGCCAACGCCATCGTCTGGTAGTGGCCGCGATGCGCCAGCACGAGCGGATTCAAAGCGACCTCACGCCGTGGTTCCTGCTGGAGCATGGCTGCGTAGTCGAGGATCAAGGTCGAATCATCCACCAACGAAGACCCGAGCCCCGAGTTGTTCGTGAGGATGCTGTGCATGCGACTCACGATGTCGGAGCCTTCGATGAACGAGCTTGCCAGCGTGGCTCTGCTAGTCGTCGGAGGGAAGCTCAGTCCTCCGCTGCTCGGTGCTGGTGGCGGCGGAGATCCCATTGACGTCGCACCAGTGTAGCTGCTGAGTGAGGACGAGCTCACGTCACCACTTGATGAGCTACCGGAGCCCGTCGCACTCGCCAGGCGCACGCGTGGAGGGTGCGGCGTCTTGAACAACTGCGACGGTGTCTGGCCGAACTCGCTGATCTGGTCCACCATAGCTCGCTTCATTGCCACATCCGTGATCGCGTCCACGTCTACAGCACCTTCGTACGTCAAGTGGTAGAACACGTTGCAGGCTTCAACTGCGGCGCTGCCCTGCTGCTTGAAGCCGAAGATGAGATCGATCCAGTGGTGCAGGTTTGCCGACACGTAGTTGCTCTCGAGCGCCTCTCGATTCACTCGGACAAACTCACGGGCTGAGCCGTTCGCCCAAGGCGGCAGCTCGACATCGTCCACCACAATACCGCTTTGATCTCGACCAAAGTCGTGGCGATTCACGTTCTCAAGAAACGATGGAAGGTAGAAGAACTCGGGCGTCAACTCCTTTACGTCTTGCGTGCCGTTGTGCGCGTTGTCGACGCCCGCCGCGCTCTTCCACGCACTGGCGACACTGGCGAAGAGCCGATCCGCGTGGTCGAACTTGCCGCCTTGGAGCCGTCGAAAGTGTGTCGTGAATGGCTCCATCCGCATCAAATAGTGAAGCACGATACCTGCCGACGAGTAGTGTGTGCCGTAGTGGAACGGCTTGATACTCATCGGGTTGTCGGTTTCCTCGGAGCCGCTCTCAGCGAGTGATTCGTACCGAACGCGGAATTCTTTTTCGCGGAAAAGAGCGCCCATCGGCTTGGAGAGGTCTCGAAACACCGTAGGATCGTTCAAGTCGATGGTGTTCGACGTATAGTCTGATAGCACCCACGGGAAGACCGGGTACTGCGTGAGATCGTTGTAGGACCGTCCAGCGAGCGTGTTAAGATGCATCAGGTACTCGAAGTTGGAGATCTCTCGCGAGATCCAGCGCTCCGTCATGTTCTGGCGCAGTAGTTTCTTCAGCTGGGAGTACAAATCGCCAGACGTCGTCGTTCGATCCATGCCGTTCGAAGCGCCGCGTACGTTGGGACATTTTGCGATGAGGGCGTGGAACACGTTCTCACGCTGCTGAGGGGACTCGAACGTAATCTGGCGTACAAACAATGGTGTGGTTAGACGATAAAAACGGAGAGGGCCACACCGCAGAGATTCACATACCAAGTAGTTGCGACCGTCGTGAGCGAAGAGCTCAAGTGCCACGTGGCGGAGTTGGTGGCGACGTTTATGGAGCTCGACAACGTCATCGTACGCCCAGGAACGGCACTGGTGCGTGTTGCTGGATCGCTGCATCGTCAGCATGCTGCTCGGTGTGAGCGGAGTTCTCTCTTCACTGGGCGATTGGAGTGGCAGTTGGAACCGTAAGCTCAGTCGACGCTCGAGACGCGTGGGTGCATCCGACGATACCTCCATCACTTTCGCTTCGTGGCTTCGCCCTGCGCCATGCGCTGCTCGCCGCCGGTCTTGGTTCTCAGGGAGCATCGGGCCGTACTGGACAACGAGCTGATAGTTGTCTACAATATACAAGTGGTCGCTCGCGAGGATGAAGACGCCCGGATAGGCATCCATGCCGTCGACTCGTAGACAGTCCGACATCTCCAGAATCTCGTCGCCTGGAACCAAAAGCGGACGTAGCTTTTCATCCACGGTGTCGCTCTCTTCAGCATCGTCTCCGTCGAAGCCATTTGACGCTGACGCTTCTTGGTCGTCTTCATCGTTCACTCCTGACAACGAAGCGCTTTCATTGCGTCTCCGTGGGCCTTCCTGTGCAGTACCAGCCTCCAATTCTGAGAGGCGAAGCACATTCTCGAAGGAAAGGCGGCGACTCACTGGCCGTGGGCGCTGGGGACGTACTGTAGACGGTGCCGATAAATTGTCCATGTCTGTGGGCTTCTTCTTCGCGCTGCTTAGCTGGAGCTGATCAGGTAGCTTCACTAAGCTCGACCTTGACGATCTCCGTGCGAAGAGGCGAGCGCTGTCCACGTCTGACTCGGAAAACCTCCGTTTTCTCGATTTTCTTGGCCTTGACGTAGCTGTGCCGACCTCATTTCCACTGTTCACCGTGTTCGGCTTCGAATCCGTCGTATTTGCGCTTGCAGATGCTTCTGACTTTGCGAACAGGCGCTTTCGCATCCGAGACGGGCCTTCCGTTGCGTCTAGTTGCCATATCTTCGGCTGCTGTGCGTTCTTCTGCCTCCCGCTTGAGCCCCTCTTCTTCACAAGCCCACTCACCGACTCGCTCTCGTCGTCTCGATCTCGAAGCGCTTGTTCCATAAGGTCATGGCGTAGCTGGTGCCACTGGCGAGCGTGGAACTTGTGGCGATCCACGCGGTCTTGTCGCCACTTGAGCTGGCGACGGAACTCGCTCTGCTGAGTTTCGAGAAGATTTTCAAAATACTCTCGTTCCATGCTCACGAACCACTCGAACCGTGCAGCAAACCGCTTGGTCTCTTTCGCTTGGCGATGGGCAGTGCGTTTGTGGGATGCCGTCCACGCCTCGCGCACGACTTCTTTTGCCTCGACAATACGCTTGACGTAGACGCGGTCTAGATTGGTCTCCAGCTCTTTCACTGGCGGACCAACGACGTCCAGCCAATCCTTGAACTTGCGGAACGCTGCCGACTCCGACACCAAGACACCGCCGTCACTGTCGACGCGAGGACACTCCAGCAGGGTGTCAAACCCATTCTTGGTCAAGTTGACGAAGTATGGAGCACCTCCAGTACGGCGAATCTCCACCGTGAGTAACTCTGTGATCAGCGAGCGCTGGAGAGTCATGAGATCAATCCACACCACGGCTGCAATCTCCAGCAAGCTCTTGTTCACGCCACCCTCCGACGACTCACCCGTTTCCTTCGTAGCGAGTACTTGCAGTAAAAATCGGCATAAACACAGGAAGAAGTCCTTGTCCTGCGCACTGTGTGGTCCCAACACGATCTCGCAGTTGATGTGAAGCAGTTGCAGCAGCATTTCACACTCGTCGTCGCTGACTTCAGAGCCATGACCGTGAAGGATGTGGAGAACGACGGCATTTACCACCGTGTGCATCGACGCCATGAGAGTATCCAGCTCAGTGGACTTGGACGAGCCAAACTGGACTTTTCCGAGAAGCATACTGCGGAGTGTGTGCCGCCTCTTCTGGTTCTTGTCGCTTTTCGAGCTTGCAGCCAGTGACTTGTTGATCTTGTCCTGAAACATTTGACCCAGTCCCGACTTCGATGACGATGCTGACGATGTGCTGCTGGTTACACCGGCCGCACCTGGATCTCCTAGCACAAACAGCGCTACATCCAGCAACTGGAACGGGCCGCCGGCAAAATGGAGCTTCTCGCCGCAACACGCAAAGGCCTTCGGACACGCGTCGCCGTGCTGAGCACGCTGCCAAACTTGCATCTTCTCAGTCGCCAGCGCCATAAACTCTTGGACATTTGGGGCGAACACCTTGTTCTCTTGCAATGCCGTCGCGTCCAGCTCACAAAACTTGCTTCGCACTTGCTCCAGCAAACTCATCATCACAAGCGACTGGAATCTGAGTTGGAGCCCGTCGTGAAGAGGCGGCGCGAGCGCGGAGCCTGCGTGACTGTCGAAAAACGCCTCGACGTGTTCGCTGCCTTTTGGGTGCAAGACGAGAAAATCACTCAGAATTGCTACCAGCAGCTTGAGCGCTCGCACTGCGACTGGGTGCTGAAACGGATCCTCGCCCTTGTCGTCCTCTGACGCTTGTTGCTCAGCCAATTGGATCGTGCAGACGGCGAACTTGTACGCGTTCAGCTCTTTCTTTTGGTTGAGAAGCGTTTGATGTACACGCTTTTCGGTCGGCGCGTACTTTGTGTACAGCTCAGCACGAGCCGCTCCACACGTGAGAAGCGAAAGCTCTTCGATGATGTCGCCTCGTAACTTCCCGTCACTTGAGCTTCCACTGACGCTACCGCTTCCACTGCTGCTGCCGCTGCCTCCAGTTGAACTCGATCCGTGGGACAAAATCACGAGCCGGCGCAGAACTGGCATCTCTGTGTAGAGATGCAGCATAAAGTCGAGCACTTGTGCGTGGTACAGCAGAGCTTGACGCTCGTCGGAGCTTGGAGCGTACAACGTGTGCGCGACTTGAGCGAGAATCGAGTTCTCGGGGCTGATGCGCAGCGTCCGCAAGCTGGAGAAGGCGATGGGGTCGTTGTAGTGTCTCCGAAGAAGCGCGAGGATCACCCACGCAATGTATCCGTTCATGATGCGGTCGCGCTGCACGTTGAGTGCAAAGTCCTTCGTGAGAAAGTACATCTCAAACTGCAGATTGTGCGGCATGCCGTCGACAGGTGGGCCCAGAAGCATGCAGAATAGCGTGTACCAGAGCTGATCGAACGGAAACGACCGGACGCTGTCACCGTCGCCACCATCACGGCCACTCATCCCGAACGCCCGTAAGTCGCAGGGGAGTCCTTGAGAGAGAAGCCGATAGAAACCCTCTTTGCGGAACACGCTCTCATACCTTGGACGAGCGAGAAGTGTCGCGAGCAACTTGAGGGCGGCGATCACAGTTGATGGTGCAATGGCGACGGAGCACGACGTGTCGGCAGTTGGAAAGAGAAAGTATCCGATCCATCGAGGTGACAATACCTTCCGGAAACCTGCGAGCTTCGAGGCTGACGATGACGATGACGTCAGTTGTATCCGCTGTCCACCTCCAGAATTGGAACCGGCAGTCGTCGTACTTTGTGCGTCGTGATTGTCCACGTACAGCCCATCCATCTCGTCACGTTCTCGATTCTCCTTCAGATCGTGTTTCTGGACGGCTTTCGCTAAAATATCGAGAAGCAAGTCCTGGACTTGTGTCTGGCGGAATCTTGATCTCACATTTGACTGCCGAGGTGACGAGCTGGGTACCCTTGTTGCTTGCACAGGAGGAAAGACTGGGTCTTTCGTAGTTTCCCATCCCGAACCCGATACCATCCTTGCATTGCGGCCTCTCCCGCGCGGACTGAGGCAAAGTCTAGCCACTGGACTCTCAAGACTGGAGCCAGAAGTCTCTTGTGGTGATCGAGGTGAGCTTGACGACGATGCGTCCTGAGCCCCCGCCACGGAAAAGCCTGCCAACTCAACGGCAACCTCAGTGTCTCCTCGACTCCGCGTGAATCGTGGCGACAGCGTGCTCGCCAGAAACGACGCGATCTCAGCGAAGTTTCCTTCTAACGTTGCGGCATCATTGCGGTTGCTGCCGCTAGCGCTGCTTCCAGTGAGGCAGACGAGGATGAGATCGACGATGATACGCACCAAGTCGACTTCAACACTCGGATCGAGGAACACGTACAGTAGCTGGCGCACAAGGGAGAGCGACTGAAGCTGCGCACGGTTCCGTTCTCGTAAAAGAGCTTCACGCTCGTCTCCGCCGGCCATCAGACACGCATATAGCGACGAGAAAAGCAGCTTTTGCGTGACCGTATCGGCCCTCTGCCAAAGCGAATAGTCCAGAATGAAATGTTGAATCGCGAGGAGGTTCCGCACGGCGTTGTCGCGGCGCACAGCTTGATATTGTTCATCTGTCTCGTCGATGCTGATATCAATACCAGAGATTCGGAACAGCACTGCTAACGCTCGTGGAGTCAACGAACGTCCCGCTTTTTGGTGGAGAAGATAGTTGACGATTCCGTAGCCGTGCTCACTTTCCATCGCGATCAGATTCTTGGGCTGTCCGCGAAGAAGCTGCGAGAGGAGCTCCAACGCAAGCTCAAGCTCGACTGCTGTCTTGGCTTGCTCAATCAACACGTACGTGAAACGGGCACCCGATCCACTCAGATCATGCAGCACGTCAGCCAAACTGAACGCTGGAGTGACTTGGGCACCACCGAGAAGCTGCGCCAGAGGTCGCCCGTCCAGTTTGCCGCTCGGAACGACGGAGAAGTCGACGCCCAATGCCGCGCCAGCACTGTACACAAGAAGAATGCGGTCTTGGGAAAATGGAATCCCCACGCACGGCACTGCTGACGGGATCCGCGCGAAGATACTTGAGCTGCTGCTGCTTCGTGCCTTGATGTCTTGTACAATGGCCGCGGCGGCAGATGATGCAGCTGACGCCAGTGACAGGCTGCTTCGTAGGATGGAGTTTTTGCCACTTCTTTCTGCAGCTTCGACGGACTCTATCAGCGTGCGGATCGGATCTCGCGTGTAATCGTCGAGCAACAGCAGACTTTCTACGCTGAGGTTGTCGATGCTGACGAAAATCTCGCTACTCCCACTTGGACCCAGGTACAGCCCGCCATAGGACGACCCTGCGGCAAACACACAGTTCACGATGTGCGCTGACAGCGTGTCTTCCAACAAGTAGAAGGGCCCCACTGTCCAACGAGATGTCGAGATGCGACGGGCTTGAGCGGGAATACCAACCAGTCCACTCAGTGGTTGGCCACTGCTGATGCTGGATGGATAGGAGATCTTGACGGTCTCTTGAAGCAGGCCGTTGAGGTAGAGAGAGACTTGACTTGCCTGAAATCGTTGCCGTGAATGCACAACCGCAATGTGATGCCAACAGCCCAGTTGCAACGGCGCGTGCGAGAACTGGTGAACCCCACCGGTCTTCGTTGACGCGCTCGTTCGCATGCACAATCGTTGGCCACGAAGGAAAACTTCGCTCACTGACTTGGCGTCTCCAGAACGAAAGCGAAAGAGGTAGAACATCGGCGGGTTACACACCACGCACTCGCCACCGCAGTTGGCAAGGGCTTCGAGGCATGCTCTGCACGCGCGATGAGAACACTTAAGCGAGGCGTCATCTCTCATGGTGTTAAGGCATAGCACGCACTGGTTCTTCATCAACAGCTCCCAGTACTGCTTTTCCCGTGTCTCTTTCGTCTCCCCAGCATCGATGCGAAACCACTGGAGGACAGTGTAGCCATCCGTAGGAGGCCACATCTTCGCGGTGAGCGACCCAAACGAAGGCGTCCCTGACGAAGCAGCGGATGTTGACGAAGTCTGTCCGGCATTTTGGTAGTAAGCCGCCAGCCCTTGTGACTGGCGCACGAGCACTTCTGGGATTTGCATCTGAGCGAAGCCGTCGCGTGATGCATCAAACGCAATCGCAGGTACTTCTGGGAGCGCTGGCCGTGAAGTCGTTCTGATCGTGAGCTCTGTGAGAGCTTGGAGAAGAGGAGACGAAGACCACTCAGTATCCATTCCCGACCCACTGGTTGGTTTCTCTGGAGATGACGCGTTCGCTATGAGCTTGATCCATTGGCTGGCTTGTGCGTGGGTAACACCGCAGGCAGCAGCGTTCTTGAGAATCGCCAACATGACACCGTGGTGCATGTTCGCTTCATCGATGAGCGCTCCGTAAAGGGATCCCCGGGGTTCTGGAGTTTCTTGACCGTGTCTGGTGGTACGAGGTTCACTGTTCGCCGAGCCGAACAACTCGAGCAGCACATCGCAAAGATCTGCCCGGGCGCAGACCCGAGCGTTCTCAACGGCACTCAAGAGTGTCGCCATAAACTCCAGTAAGCTCTTGACGCGATCTTGTGGTAGTACATCCGACCAAATTCTCATCAGTCGGATGAAGATCACGACTGCGCCAGGATGCCGAACTGTCTTTTGTAGAGCCTCTTCGTTCAGCACTGAGAACATTTCTGCTTGAGTCGTCATGGAGTAGTTGTCGACCGTGAGACCCAAGAGCCTGACAGCGCAAGCCTGGCAGAAAGCGTCAGCCTCTGGCCGTTGCGCACGCTGGTTCATGAATCGATCGATCATGTCTCCATAGAAGTTGAAGGTAACCGCACTGAATCACACAAGCACACTACATCAGACCGAGGTGACAGATCCTCCCACTCTGAAAAGCTCACTCACTTGTTGAAGAGCTCTGCGATCGTAGCATTCGCCGCTACACACATGTGAATCAAGCGCATGCCGAGTAGAAACGTCTGCTGGCTGCTGTCTTGGCCAATATCCGGGATATCCCCAGCTTCGACAGCACGAGTGACGGAGCAGAGAATCGCCAAACACGTGAAGAGAGCACCACTGTCAACGAGCGCAACCAAAACGCGTTCACGGTCCCCAGTGTTGGTAAAGCCACCTAACTCGGATCTTCTTTCTGGTCGTAGAAGCTCCTCGACACATCGTAGTCCATTGAAGAGAACATTGATGGAGCCGTAGAACGCGAATGTGATGCCCGGTTCGTGCTTGTAGTACAGTGAGAGTGCCACGTAGCGAAGCGACTGGAGGAAGCAGTTGACCGTGTTGTACGTGCTCGTGTTCTGTTTCCGGATGCGGAGTGCGATTTTCAGGATCGCAGCCCACAACGACAGCGCTGGCTCCTGAAACAGCCTGTTCGCAAGTAGCACGCAGATACATTCGAGGAAACTGGCTTCACAGAGCTTGACCCCAAGAGCATCTTCCCCGCGCTCGCCCTCGTTACTGCTGCTTGAATCACCGCCTCCCTCTGCAAATGTTGTCAGGATCTCTAGCATCAAGTCGAACACTCGTCTGTCGAACGCGTTGCTTGCTTCCAGCCTTCGAACAGTGGAGTTTTGCCGACAGTGTGACGTCAGGAACGTGATGAGATTTCGTTCGTTGATCGGCAGCACAAGCTCATTGCCAGTCACACCACCAGGAGAGTACCGACGATGCCAGCTACTGTGGCCAATCTTGAGTGTGCTGGTCGGATACGTGACGTTGATCTTGGTCGACGCGACTTCATCCGAACACAGGAGCATGGTTTGCAGCTGAAACAAGCCGAGAATCTTGTCCGTCACTCCAGTCGAGTTCAAGATACTTCCATACGCGTCGTGAAATCGAAGCAGGTTCGCGATGAAGCCAAGCAGCACCTCCAGCGCACTGCTTCGGGCAGCGCTAGCTGTCTTGCTTTGTGCGAGATATGCGGTCATCGCAGCGAGCTCGCTGTAGGGTATCACGTTGGCTTCTATTGCCGTAGCAGCGAGGACTGAACCAACCGCGTGCTTCGAGAGATCGGGTAGTTGGTGGAGCCGTCGCAGTAGCTGCTCCATGATACCTGAGCGCTGAAAAAGACGTCAGAATCAACCCACTAGAGCTAAGAGCTAACCAGTACGCGAGAGAGACCACTTACTCGGACGAGGATGTAATCATACCGGTTCTCAGCAATCAGTCGACCAATCTTCTGGATGTACTGGCACTCGAGTCGCTGTCGCCACGCTGGTGACGGTTGTTGCTCACCTCCGTCCGTCGAACTGTGGTTTCGCTCTTCCACACAGTGCAAGAACTCGATCACTTGACACACGAGCCAGAAGGCTTCAACATTGAACGCCGATGGCTTGACATTGATCTTGTCCGAAGCGTCAACGAGAGCGAAGCATGCGTCACTGACGATGCTGGCTGTTGCTGACGCCACTCCCGCGACTGCGAGGGCACCCTCACTTCCGCTCAAACACAAGTCGCCGATCGCGACCCGAAGCTCTTGCTGCCCTCGATCCAGTTCCTCTTCATCTGAAGTCTCTTGAAAAGTCGCCTCAAATATCGCGAACGCGTGTGTGTAGAACTGCTCGATGCGTAGCTGCTTGTGGAGGGAGAGCATACCACGGCCGAAACCCGCACTCAGAATTCGGCCTGTGATCCGGAGCAATGCGGTCAAGCATTCGGTGTTGCGATTCCGCACCGTCGAGAGCAGCTCCATCAGGCAGTTCCGTTCGTGCAGATGTGTCACCAGCACACGCCACATTGCTTCTTGGACGCAGCTAACAAGTTCTTCGATCAGATGCAGAACACGAAGCTGTCTCTCGGTCTTCGCAAAGCTCAAGTAGAACAAGCGATGGAAAGTCGACGTCTCCACGAGCTCATGGACCGTCTCCGGCGACCGCACCCACTTTGTCAGCACCGCCAAAATGGCTTGGACCACGCCGTCGTCACGCTCTTTGTCACTTGCACTCGCGTCCTTTTGAGCACAGGCCTTGAGCACTTTGACCAACGTCGAAGGCAGTCGTTCACTCACGACCAGCAGTACGTTCTGGTCTCCATCGCCACTCGACAGCGCGTTTAAAACACCCAACGCGAGCACATAGTAGTCGGTTTGATCAGCGTCTTCCCCAAGAAAGGACGTCGCGTCACCACCAGTGGTCTGCACCACGCGGGTGTTGAAAGCCTCGAGCTTTCGTTGGAAACCCAGCCGCAGTCGCTGCGCACACACGCTCAGCAGTCGATCGGCGTCCTTCTGGCTCATGCGTCTATCACATCAAACTTCATTAAATAATCACGATAGCAGTAGCTATATCATTAGATCTAGCTACTTACATTTGCGCGTCATCCTCTATCAGCGCAGTGTGGATCTCCGCCAGTGCCGCGTGCTGCGCGTCTTCCGAAGCTGCTGTGAGGTACTCGACCACCTTCCCATGCAGCTCGTCGTCGCTCATACTCGCGCTGGCTTGGGGTTTCTTGCTGTGATCGCTGTCTTCTGCTGTATCCGACTTTTTTGCTCGCATCTCGCGCTTGTCCGGGCTGCTCTTGCGGAACATGGAGGTGAGCTTCTCAGGGGAATACGAACGGCGCTCGAGGTCCTTTGTTCGCTTCGATGGGGATTTTCCATCGCTCGCAGTCTCTGGTGACGACGGCGCGTCGCTCTTTGCCGTGGAGCGCAGCGTAGAGCTGCTCGCCGGTCGCTGGAACAGTCGCTTCATGGGAAGAGGAAGATGGCGGTCTTGTGGGCGTCTGTGGGGCTATAAACTTCGTGGTTTCGCGCCAACGTCGTTTGTGATGCAATCTAGAGATCTTCCTCTTCTAGATATGGCTCATATGCGTCGCTACAGAGCTTTGTGGTCGCCGCAACTCGCTTCGTCAGCGCGGCGAATGGCGATTCCAGTGTGTGTGCTCCTTCCTCCTGACTTTTACCATGGAGTTGAAGTCCCTTGGAAACGTCAGGTTTCTATCCAACGTTTCTATCTCTAATACAAAATAGGTCCTCTATACGGCAGCATACGGTATCCCCTCTTTCACCAAACAGCACGAGTCACCAACACCGCCGAATATGGAGATCTCCCCTTCCAGTAGCGGCGGCGAGCGGCGCCTGTCGGGCCAAATGGGCACGCCCACGCGCAAGAAGGCGTCCTTTCTCAAGATCAAGGACGTCACTCCCGCCATGAACGAGAAGGAGTGCTACACCAAGGTCATCGTGATGGAATCCAACGCCAAAGACGAGAGCAACACGAGCGCAAACGCCACGCTACTGGTCGGCGACGACTCGGGCTGCGTGTCGCTCGTGCTGCCCAAGAGCATGGCGCAGCATGTACGCGTAGGCGACATCGTGCAGCTGCTGGGCGCGCAGGTCGTGTTCAAGAACAGTCGTCTGTATCTGTGGGGCGGCCGCGTGGAGCGCGTGGGCGAGTTCACGATGCTGTTCAAGGAGTCCCACAACGTCAGCAACATCGCGTGGGTGCCCGATCCAGCCAACCCAGACGTGCTGGTGCGTACGCTCGTGCTCTTTACTAGTAAAATCCACGCTGGAAGTACTCATCTTGGTGTTTTATTTGATAGATTCCCGGTCGAACACCCACCAAGCGTCCGAAGCAAGCCAAGGCGTAAGGATCCACGAGACCTCCCAAGGCTCCAGTGTAATATATCCACCCGACTGCGTTGTCCTCGCTAAGCCGCTCGTTGATTCATGGTTTATGGATCGTCATGCAATCCTGACGCAGACGAAGGTTTGTCTGATGCTGAGGATATGACTCCCTCCACACCCGCGGTGGTTTTTATTTTGAGCTCCTCTGCTGACTCGTGGCCGTCGCCGAGAGATTCGTTTCGACGTCCCAGTCTCCCGTGTGTGGCACCGAAGCATCATCTCTGACGAGCCTCCACCTCTCACACTCGGACAGACTCTATATATACGCCACAAACGTACGTTCCCACTTTGTCTGCGGCCAAGCAACTTGCTGCCCCATGCCTCGATCGCCCATATTGACCGGCCTGGGCCGATTCTTAACGCTGCTGTGGTACGAGACTCGACCCGTCCACCGCCGTCGTGGCATCTCGGTCAGCTAACTGCTCTTCTAACGACCACGGCGTCGATCCCGCGCTCGCCATGGGCGATGCGACCGATGACGTGCGTGGTGCGATCCCCGTTCTAGACATCTCCGTGTTGCCCGGGCCCGTGATTTCGTCTGTAGACTTGGATCCTGTGCGCCACATCACAGCCATCCAGCCCACGGGGCCTTCGTCTGCTTCGTTCCAGTCTCCGTCGCCGCGCACAGGCTCCACGTCCTCATCAGGCAGCAACAACTCGGATAGGAAAAGCAGCGTGCAACACCGCAGTTTCCTCTTTCCAGCCCACGAGATCTTACCAACCAGCACGCTGATCACACAGGCCGCTGCGCATCTGTCAAATCCACGACGCACCACAGCCCACGCCCCGATCTACGGCACAACCAAAGTGCACCCGTCGCCGACCTCGAGTGAAGCCGAGATCACTGGCAGCGTCAGCGGACCTTCAACTTCCCATGGCGGCCGCAGCAGAACGCGGAAGCGTGCCGACATGCACATGTTCCCGCTGAAATTCCGAGACGCGAGCCTCGACGAGATCTTCTGCAAGCACTACAACGTCTACGTCATGAAGAAAGTGCGCTTCGCGAACCAGATCGTCGTGTTCCTGAACAGCGTGCTGCTACTGGGCCAGTACGTGACCCACCCATTGGCAGCGCAGACGAGTGTGTTCGCGTTTCGCGTCGCGGTCATCAGCCTCGCGCTGTGGTTCTACGCGGCGTCGTACTTTGCGTTCTTCCCACGGCATTTCGACCATCTCGTGCTCTCGCATTATTTCCTGCAGGGCATGTTCCTATTGATGCCGCGACTGCTCTTTCTCGTCAATGTTTGGCGAGAAGAAGACACGCTCGAGTTCGCCCAGAGCACGCTATTTTGTTCGCAAAAAAGCGTGCGCATGATGCTATTGCTGTATTTTCTACTCGTGTTCAACGCCAGCGGCATGCGCTTCACGACCGCGACACAATGTGCCGTGTGCCACGTTCTCATCAAGGCGTTCTTCGTGATCGTGTTTTGCAAAGAGTGTTCCTTCTTCCACCAGCTCGAGTCCAATATCAGCATGGCGATGGCATGCTTCTGTATGCTATCGTCGTACTACAGCGAGCGCCACGTGCGACTGGAATTCGTCGAGCGCATGAGCGTCGCAGAGGAGCGAAAGCGACGAGACGATCTACTAGAGACCATGCTGCCTGTACACATCAAAGAAAACCTCAAGCAGAAGCGCACGGATGCACTGGCCGAATACTACGAAGAAGTATCGATTCTCTTTTGCTACGTGAGCAACTTCCAAGCACTCGCCAAGCACGCCAGCGCCATCGATCTCGTCAAGCTCATCAACCGCATCGTGTTCTGCTTCGATAAGGCCACGGACGCAAGAGGCGTGTACAAGGTCGAAGCCATCGCTGAGACCTACATGTGTGCTGCCGGTGTTCCCTACCACGACCCTTACCATTGTGAGAAGGTCGCGGATATGGCATTGACGATGATGCGCATTCGAGATACGGAGCAGTGGACGTTCAACGGCGTAGAGATCCAACTGCAGATCGGCATCCATTCAGGTCCAGTCGTCGCTGGAGTCGTCGGTAGCAAGACCTACAGCTACCATCTCTTCGGTGATACCGTCAACACGTCGTCGCGGATCTGTTCGTCGTCCCATCCAGGCAAGATCCAAATCAGCGAGCGCACGAGACAACTGCTCTCTCGTTCAGGATGCTACGTGACGTCGGATCGAGGTATGATGAATCTCAAGGGCAAAGGAATGGTCAAGCTCTTTTGGCTCGACGGCAAGCGTGCGGCTCCAAGGCAGGAGCAGGTGGATTTGTCGAATACACTGGGCGGAGCAGTGGAGGAGTCCATCCGAGCACAGGTCCTGCACAATGCAGCCCTCCATCACCGCAGCGACGACTACATCGGCTACATGAACGAAGTCGAGATCAGCAAAACCACACTGCGGTTTCAGCCCAAAGTCCGACGGCGGATCGCAAAGTTCACAAATGCAGTGATAAGTGCGGCGCCCAAGGAGGAGCCCAACGTCCGAGACGTCTCGGGCACGGCTGGCGAGATGGAGCGTGTGTTCCGAGTCGACCACGACCGCGAGAGCACGCCGCAGTTCCTAAATTCGGTGCGTGCTTTTGCAGCGGCGATAGGACTCACGATCATCTCGCAAGTGTACAATGAGACTGCGCCGTCGAGGGAAGGCAACGTCAAGTACGTCATCAACACCGTGATGCTCGTGCTGTCACTGCTATCGATCCACCTCATCAAGAAGTTTCCACGCCAATTCTACAAGCTCAAGGAGATCGTCGCGGTGGCCTGTGGTACGCTGTGCGTCTCCCTTGTCGATCTCCAGATCATGTTCCTCGATAGTTCGCTCACATCAGGCAGCAACGCTCCATTGCGTTCCGACCATCTCGACTCGAGCGTCGTCAACGCTGTAATTTTCGGCCTCGCGATCCGTCTTCGGTTTCTGAACGCCACACTGGTGAATGCGTGGTCATTTGGACTGTTTTCCGCCCTTAGCGTGATCAAAGGCGTCGAAACGTGGCACGAGCGACTCGAAAACGCCATGCTTTTCCTCACAGCGACGATGCTAGCGGCTCATTTTGCGTACAAGCGCGAACTCGGCCTTCGAAATGACTTCCTGCTCAAGTGTACGCTGCGGCTTGAGAAACAAAAATGCGAAGACCTGCTTGCGAATATGCTGCCGTCGCCACAGTACGCAGAGGCACTCATGCGGCAAGCTACAGTCGTCGATGAGCTCGCCGAAGTCACACTACTGTACTCTGATATGGTGGGCTTCACGACACTTGGGTCAAGTCTCAAGCCAGGAGATATCTGCATCCTTCTGAACAAGATCTACTCGGCATTCGACAAGCACTTGGACCCGCTGGGCATCTACAAGATGGATACTGTGGGCGATGCGTTCATCGTGATTGGCGGATTACCCAATTACAAGAGCGAGAAGAACCACGCAGCAGCAATCGCAGCGTTTGCAGTCGAGATGCTCCACGAGATTGATCGATTCTGTGAAGAAACCAAGGTCTCACTTCAGATGCGAATCGGCATCCACACAGGCAAGGTCGTCGGTGGCGTGGTGGGTATCAAAAAGCCTCGATATCTCATCTGGGGCCACAACACAGTGATCGCCAACATCATGGAATCCAGGGGAACACCCGGTCGCATCCAAGTGTCCGACGACACGTACCAGCATCTCCGCAACTGCCCCGAGTTCCGACTCGAAGAGCGCGTGGGTCGCGTGCAAATCGGCGAAAACGAAGTCATGCGCACGTTTTTCCTGTCGAAAGACCACGTGTCCGTCAAGCAAAAGGTCATCACGCGCTACTTGCAGGCGCGGCCCATGCTCAACACGGTGGCTCTCGCGCAACTGCGTAGCTGCCTACAGCTTCCAGAAAACTCGCCGCTGTCCAAGCAGTTGGAAGCTGCACGACCAGTTCTCGACCGCTCGCGGTCATTTGTAGATATCATCGGAAAGCGGTAGAAAAATTAATTCAAACCCCCACGATGAATGGCTCAATGCATCCTTCAGTTTTGATAGAGGGACAGGTATCCATTATCAGTAGAAAATCTCCTAATGTGTGGGAAGCTCGGGAACGAACGCCTTGATCGATTCGAAGGCTTGCTGGTCGAGCGAGTCTAATGACGCCGTAGACAAGCGATGGTTCGGTGAAGCAGATGAGTTCACGGGACTTGGCTGTGGGTGTTGCATGGCTATCGTCGCTCCAGATTTGGTCGAGATGGGGTTGCGACTGCCCTGTAAGAAGTCCGGCAGACGCTGCTCCGCTGCTCGTGCTCTCCGCTTCTTCTCTGCGCTTGACAAGGGCGGCTTCCTCGCTTCTGGATTCGTTCGACGCTGCCGTTCCTCTACCTGTTCGATCCACGTCGCCTGCCGTGCGCGTTGGAAGCTGTACGTGGTCGGCTTTGGCTTCTCTGAAGTCGTCTTCCACTCGTCGGCGCTGTCCATGGGACGCGCGTCAGGAGCGCCGCCCCATTGCTTCAATCGATTCGACGGCAGCACCACGCTCTGTACAAAACCACAGACAACAACTTAGTATCCATACTACACGGATATCTGCCTGCGTAGAGCCAACGTACACCGGTCTTCGGTGGCTCTGCCGGTGGAGGGTGGTGGATTTGTCGAGCTGGAGTCACAGTCAAGTTGTACGATCCAGGGCCGACGCTCTCCGGTGTTCTCGCTTTCTACAGTCACGCAAGTAAGGTGAGAATGGGAGAATGAGTCACAGTCAAGTTGACTATGTGAGTGAACCCATAGTGCGTGACTCGTACCTGGTCGAAACGCTTGGTAGAACTACACAAGCTCGTCCCTCGAAGAGATCCTGCCCCAGTAACCACCACAGTCACCATTAGCGTGCAAACTTTATTGACCCGAAGAACAACGTACGGTGGACATCGTAGCCTAGTGAGTTGCGATTCGTGCTATACAGGCGGTCCGCGCTGAGTGCTTGGTTCTTGAACGCCGAGCCAGGACACGTCGCTGTCTTGGCCGTGCGCGTGTTGATATGCGGACCATTCGTCGTCCACAGACGCTTCGGGTCTCGCGCTGTCGACAGGCAATCCGGATCACCGCCCTCGCCCTTGAGCATCGGGTTCACGGTCGGATCGAAGAAGAACGAGTCGCGGAATGGCGTGTACGAGGCGCGTACGGCGCCCATGTGGACGACGACGCGCACGGGGGAATAGGCCGCCGCGGGCAAGTGCGACACGGCCGTGCGCACAGTGGGCTCGCGTGGGGAGGAGCCATCCGAGCCACTGACGCGTGAGATGATCATTCCGCCGCGTGAGCTCTTGCGTTGCAGAGGCAAATGCAAGCAGGAGGACTCAGGTGGCGATGCAGACCTGATTCGCTTCAACTTGCGTGTCTTTTCGCGCCAAAATTAGATCGAAACCCCAGAAGAGTGACGAGAATGGCACTCGAACAGGCGCCACTTCAAGTGGCATAGTGAAAGGATGCCGTGGTCGTGGGAAGGCGCTGGCGTCAGCGTGGAATTCCCACAGCCAACAACAGAGGTATCGACGAGCACAATGCACGCCACAAACAGCGTGGGCGCTGCGAACTTGACCACTGACAAGGAATGAGAGGCACTCTCCTCGCGAACTGTTGAGAGCACATGCGTCACTACTGTATGTCAGCCGTGGACGCAAGCGAGAAGCTCATGTTCAGGAAGACGACGGAGGAGAAAGCGCGCGAAATGAATGGAGAAATGCAGTATTTATAGGTAAATATCGCCAAAAGGATAAAAATTTAAGTCTGCGCTAGTGCGGAGCGACAGCCTCATCTGACGATAGTTAAGCTACTCGAGAGGTTGTGGGGGGAGGAGGTTGGGGGGTTCATACCGTTGCCACTTGCGTGGTGTATTGTACTGGAATATATACGAAACCAAAGCAGACGAGGTGGTCGATCACGATCGGGTCTTCGTCTACATCATCTCGTCCATCTCCTCGTCCTCGTCGAACTCGCCTTCCTCTTCTGCCGTCGCGTCCTGGTACTGCTGGTACTCCGACACCAGATCGTTCATGTTCGACTCGGCTTCAGTGAACTCCATCTCGTCCATGCCCTCACCGGTGTACCAGTGCAAGAAGGCCTTACGACGGAACATGGCCGTGAACTGCTCGCTCACACGCTTGAACATCTCCTGGATCGCCGTCGAGTTACCGACGAAGGTCGTGCTCATCTTGAGGCCCTTTGGAGGGATGTCACAAACGCTGGCCTTGATGTTGTTCGGGATCCACTCGACGAAGTACGACGAGTTCTTGTTCTGCACGTTGAGCATCTGCTCATCGACTTCCTTGGTGCTCATGCGGCCACGGAACATACACGCGGCGGTGAGGTAGCGACCGTGGCGAGGATCGGCGGCGCACATCATGTTCTTCGCGTCGAACTGCTGCTGGGTCAGCTCTGGGACCGTGAGGGCACGGTACTGCTGCGAGCCACGCGACGTCAGTGGGGCGAAACCGATCATGAAGAAGTGGAGACGCGGGAACGGGATCAAGTTCACGGCGAGCTTGCGGAGATCCGAGTTCAGCTGACCTGGGAAACGCAGACACGTGGTGATGCCCGACATGGCGGCACACACGAGGTGGTTCAGGTCACCGTAGGTTGGGGTCGTGAGCTTGAGCGTACGGAAGCAGATATCGTAGAGGGCTTCGTTGTCCAGGCACATGACCTCATCGGCGTTCTCGACGAGCTGGTGCACCGAGAGCGTGGCGTTGTAAGGCTCCACGACGGTGTCCGACACCTTTGGCGACGGGCACACCGAGTACGTGCACATGATACGGTCTGGGTATTCTTCACGGATCTTGGAGATCAAGAGGGTACCCATACCCGAACCAGTACCACCACCAAGCGAGTGGGTGATCTGGAAGCCCTGGAGGCAGTCACAGCTCTCAGCCTCCTTGCGGACGACGTCGAGGACGGAGTCGATCAGCTCGGCACCTTCGGTGTAGTGGCCCTTGGCCCAGTTGTTACCGGCACCGGTCTGGCCGAACACGAAGTTGTCCGGGCGGAAGAGCTGGCCGTATGGACCAGCGCGGACCGAGTCCATGGTACCAGGCTCCAAGTCCATGAGGATGGCACGCGGCACGTAGCGACCACCGGTGGCCTCGTTGTAGTACACGTTGATGCGCTCGAGCTGCAAGTCCGAGTCGCCGTGGTACGAACCAGTCGGGTCCACGCCGTGCTCATCGGAGATGACCTCCCAGAACTTGGCACCGATCTGGTTACCGCACTGACCGCCCTGGATGTGAACCAATTCGCGCATGTTGCTCTACAGCACAAGCAAAGACACCATTCAAAGTCAGTCTTTCCGAACAGTCACCAGTCGTTTCCCCAAGCGGAAACGCGCCACTTGGCACCCAAAGATCGCAAGATGCAGCCATCTGCCACCACCACACGCTTCCCCCTCGCGGGGGGCACATGCGGCGCCGATCTTCGGGTGCTGCTGCGCCGCATACGCGCACATACACGCGCGTTGCCGTTGGTTGCCCCTTGCTTTCCTCACCTTCTTGCTGGGGTGTTCTAGATGAAGGGGATTCCTGTCTGGCTGCGAGCTTTGCCTCGAGTTTGGACTTTTGCCGAATGAAACTTTCAAGAGGTTTTGTTTTTTTTCTGGGCTTTTTTCGGACCGCCGCCCCACCTCTTCAAAGGCGCGCCATGGCCGCGATCGTTTCTGGGGCGGATCGGTTGGGTATTTTTGAATTGAACCCCTGTTGCCGGCCGGGAAGTTATTTATAAATTGCGCGCCACTTGGCATCGTGGCTTGCACTTCGCAGCCACTTTGCCCAACAAGGAAGGAAATCTAAAAGTGGTTGGAGGCGCGGTTAGGGATACGAGCCGACGTCGTGAGGGGATGTTGCCGAATGGGATTCAAGATTTGAAACGGCTCGGCCCTATCATTGG
The DNA here is from genome assembly GCA_023337545.1 of Pythium coloratum. Classification (NCBI taxonomy): domain Eukaryota; phylum Oomycota; class Peronosporomycetes; order Pythiales; family Pythiaceae; genus Pythium; species Pythium coloratum. The sequence continues at coordinate 30,726 of JAADXE010000191.1, forward strand.
TCAGCAGAAATTGGAGGGATGTCACGCACCGACTCATATTTTACTTCATATCAAAAGAAGATGAATGGACGGAAACTAAGTCGGAATGATGGTCATACCCTCTGTGGCCGACAAGATTTCAGCCCTTTCCAGGCTATTTTTGAACATTTGAAAGGAAACAAAACCTGGTCGCCGGAAAGAAACGCGTAATTTACAGGTCGATCCTGTGGTCGCCCGCTGCCGTTTCCTCTGTTTTGAATGGCAACGGCTGGGGTTTTTCGACCCCCATCCTCATAGGTTTTTCCAATGGCGGGAGTTTTCGGCCCATTTTTGGCTCGACCGTTACCGTTTGAAAAAGCGCGGGTAACGACCCGCCAACCCAACACAGAGAACGGCCAGTCACCAAAATAGACCCACTTGGGACTGCACGATGAACCCGTGAGATTATGGGGCAACGGCAAAGGTCGCGACGACGCCTCGGTGCCTGGGCGGCGCGAGATGGTTCTGTGCGCGTGCGTCTGCGCTGTATCTGTATATGTATCCGATTGACCTTCTCGCTGTCTGCACGGCCTTGTATTGCATGTCATCGGCACGGGATTCTACTGTATCGTACGCTGCAGCCGCGCTACTGAAGGAACCCATCTCAAGTGATCAGACCTCGGTCAGGCCATCTTCCTTTTCAGAGGCCTTCTGAAAAAGCGCATCAACAGTCACTGTGCTCTATGCCGTTTGAGCTCCATCTCCTCACAGGATGGTCTTCCATGCAACTAGAAGAAACGCTTGCTTCCATCGTCGAAGCTCACCAGATCTCACGCGATGATCATCGTTTGGTCAGCGCAAACGCCCAGGAATGCTGGTTGTAGTGGGGAGTACTGAGCTGTTCCAAATAGAAGACGATTTCCGTCAAAAGAACGTTGCCGCGAAAGGCTACGCTGGATACGCATGTCCAGTACTGTGGTGCGTCTGTACGTACAAAACTGCGGATGCGATGCCGTGTGCAGGTATGCTATTGCCGCCAGTCATTCGTGGCGCTGAGTCAACTTACTTCTGGGCTCACTGGTTGATCGTGACAATGAGCCATTCATATCTAAAATCACCGAGCGACTGAGCTGTCTGGTTTTCGCTGGTGGCATTGATCCCGAGGACGACTTCACCATCCCTGCTTGCTTACAACTCATCAAAGTACAGCACTCTACATCGCTTTGTGAGAGCTGCCGCACCAGTAGAGTTATGTGATAAACAGTATGCTGCGCAATGGCTAGCATTAGTTCTGCGAGCACTCGATCATTGGGAACAAGTCGGTTGACTATCCGCGACACTATCACCTAGTTGCAGCAAGAACTCTGGAGCACAAGCTCCACGTCGTCAAGAGAAACGTGCGCATCCGCCTTGTATGTGCTTGAAGCTCATGGCCTTGAACACTAGTGCAGCATGCCCACCAGTGCCAAGACATCCATCAATCACCGACACCGGCCAACTGACTGCAACAGCAACATGACGGTCATTCTGGACACTTCACCCCACTGTAGTGATAGTCTTATTCTGATTTATAATTCTAGCGCTTGTGGTAAAGTGTATCTGGGTCGGACGTATATCTCCTGCGTCCACAGAAAAATCGCCTGTAGATACGCATCAGGTCGACGATGGCCATCAAGACAATGAACCGAATTCTTGCTCGTGGCGCCGTCGCTGCGGTCTCCAGGGCGCGACCAACGCGCGTCCTCCAGCAGCAATCCGTGCGCAGCTTCTCTACCGCGTTGCCTGAAGGATGGGAGCGAATTCAGCGTCGAAACGGTGCGGAAAACTTATGTGACGTCGATTGTATGAATGACGGAGCCCTTGACAAATGAACTCCATGCAGGCGATGTTGTGTACTACAACTCGGCGCTTCGTAAGACCGTACGTGAGATGCCAGGCATTCCTCGTGAGTCGAACGCCGCCTCATCTTCCGCTGAGTCAAAGACAAATGCATCGGATGATGCTGCGAAGACCTCGAAGGCTGACGAGGTCGTCACGCCTGAGACGCAGGCCGTGCCACACCACGAGCCGACCGAGAACGAGGTGTTTGTACCGATCGACTTCAGCAAAGCCATGTCGATTGATGGCCACGAGTCGCAGGTCATCCACGTCGATCTCGAGCCCCAGCAGTGTCTCCGAGCTGAGACAGGCGCCATGATCTACATGACCGACGGCGTGGAAATGGAAACCACGACGGCGGGTGGATTCCAGCAGGGCATGAAGCGGTACGTGACTGTGTGCTTAGGATAATCAGGAAGGATGAGATGAGCTGGTGATCTCATGTGTGGTTTGGCTTGCAGGATGATGACTGGTGAGAACTTCTTCGTCTCGCGCTTCACATACGCAGGCGACACCAAGGGCACCGTCGCCCTCGGCACGAGCTTCCCCAGCAAGATCATCCACTTGCGTCTGGAAGACTTCATCGGCGAGTCCATCATCTGCCAGAAGGGTGCGTTCCTTTGCGGATCGGACACAATCAACATCGAAATGGTACGAGCTAGCTTCCCGTCACCATGTACTGGGAATGGGCATGCATACTTATGCGTTGTTCGTATTTTGATAGGAATTCACGAAGAACTTTGGCGCTGGATTCTTCGGAGGCGAAGGCTTCATCCTGCAGCGTCTAACGGGCTCAGGCGACGCCTTTGTGCGTGCTTCTGGTGCTCTAATCGAACGGGACCTCCAGCCTGGCGAGGTGCTGCGTATCTCCAGTGGCTGTCTGGTAGCATTCGAGCCCACTGTGCACTACGACATCACGATGATGAAGGGCGTGAAGAACGTCGTGTTCGGAGGCGAGGGTTTGTTCGTGACGACGCTCACGGGACCAGGCAAGATCTTCCTGCAGAGTATGCCATTTGATCGCGTCGTCAGTGAGATCGCTGGCCGTGTGCCAGGAGGACGAGGAGGAGGTCCCATGATCTTCCCATTCGGTGGTGGAGGAGGAGCCAGTGGTGCCGGAGGAGCAGTGGAAGGTGGAGCTGCTGATGATGAAGCAACTGGAGACACTGCGCTTCCTTCAGAAGAAGAGTCGACGTCGTGGAACTCGTCAGCGGAGAGCAGGGCGGACGGTGATATCTACGGTGGCGGCAGTAGCAGCAGCGAGCCAATGGATGACTTCGAAGAGGTCGACGACGATGTGTCGGAAGTGGACGAAGCCGCAGATACTGTCGTGGACTTCTTCAAGGGGCTATTCGGCCGTGGGTGATGAACACGCGCACTGTAGCTCTTCACGTAATGCATTCCAATTGAGTCGGCTCGTTCGATTGTGATTTTTCAGAGAGGTTGCAACTCCCTCGAGATAATGACCATGGCGTCTTCAACATCGCCGACAAAACCCGGGTTGAAGTAACTGAACGCGTCACTATCGTGAGGTCATTGAATGGCATGTTCTTCTTCTTCTCTTTCGAAAGAATGTTGTTGGGAAGCTCCTCGGATCAGTAGACAACCAGACGCCGCGCAGACGAATAGAAGACCACAACGCAAGAATGGCAAGCGCTGCGATGGTTGTGTACTGCTTTGACACGCTCCGCTCGCACCTCACAGGCGGTGCGGAGCCTGTCGCGGCGTTTGATGTCGACGAGACCTAGTACGTCGCTCTGCCTTCTGGCCTCGATGCATACACAAACGCACCCGTATGACTAACTTGATCAAACTGTAGTCCTCTGTTCGTGACTTGGGAGATCGAGCTCTCCCCCGGAGAGCACCAGTTGCGCGGCTGCATCGGTACGCTGGCGCCCACGAAGCTCCAGAATCTGCGTGAGTTCACGTTCAAGAGCGCGCTCAAGGACCGCCGCTTCGACCCGATCCACGCGCAGGAGCTCCATCAACTGCACTGCTCCGTGTCGCTGCTCATCGACTACGAAGACGGTGACCACTACGAGGACTGGGAGGTCGGCACGCACGGCATCATCATCGAGTTCTACGACAACAACGGCAACCACTACAACGCCACGTACCTACCTGATGTGGCCAGCGAGCAAGGCTGGACGCGGCTCGAGGCCGTCACGTCGCTCATGCGCAAGGCTGGTTTCCGCCGCAGCGTCACCAAGGCGCTGCTCGAGTCCATCAAACTCACGCGGTACCGCAGCGCCAAGCACAAGCTCTCGTACCAGGAGTACCTCGAGTACAAGCAGGCCGAGACGGCCATTTGAGTCGTTGTTCATCACTTCTCGTCGCCCCTGTGTTGCGAGTTAGTTTCGTCACCATCCATGTCAAAGAAAACACAATACATACTCACTCTCACCAAGAAAGGCGGAAATCTAATCTGTGATTCGTCTTGTTGAAGACCCCAAAGGTCCCATGGGTCCTATGGATCTATCTTCTAGGCGTTGTTTGTATTGTCGTAGTCTTTTTAGGTTGTGGTGGAATTCTGTCACTCAATCTTGTGAACGTCGAACGTGGATGCAAAAAAAGAAGTCGTGTCGCCTTTCGTCGCCGAGCTACGCTGCTTGGATTCGATCAGAAGCGCGAGGTCGCCGAGCCGGAGTTCGGCGCGAGCTTGCCCATGCTGCTGCTGCGGTTGTTGAGACGCTCGCGGTAGTCATCGTGGACACGGTCGAGGAGGTTGCTGCTGGTGCCAAGCAACGGATCAAAGTCTTCACTCATGTAGTCGCTCTCGTCCAGCCCATTGGCTTCGTCCTGAGAGTCCGCATACTGGGAGGCTGCGCGACCATCATTGTTTCCGCCGTCGTCAGGCTTCGAGCTCGATCGTCGAGGCGCTGGTGCCGAGCGCTGGCGCTTGCTCTGAGCTGACGCAGTGTACTGCGCTGCCAAGCGAGAGTACACGTCCGAGTGAGGAGCTGGCGGTGGAATCATAGACGCGCTCGCACCTTCGTTCGACTCGGACAGCGACGACGACGAACGCTGAGCTGGCGAGCGAGGACGCTGGTGGATCTCCGTCACTTCCTTCTGGAGCTTCATGTTTTCGAGAACCTCCATCATGCTGCTTCGCTTCGCCTGCGGCTTGATGATGGACGTTCGCTCAGTCGGCGTCGTCGCACGAGGCGGCTTGACCACGCTGCGGTCCTTCAGGCGACGCGAGCGAACCTTTTCGGAGCGGTTCTGCAACACTTCGCGCTTGGAGACGCTCTCCCGAGCCCGGTTCTTGTGGATGCCAGTAAAGTTGCTCGGGTTCGATAGGCGAGAGAAGATCGAGTGGGATGTAGCGGCGGAGGTAGAGTCGTCGCTGCGAAGAGTAGGCGAGTCATCCTTCGATCCATCGTCATCGTGATCATGATCATCGTGGAACGAGTCGGTGCTGTCGCCACGGCCGGTGATGAATCCGCGGCGTGAGCGTTCCGACAGCGAGATCGAGTCCAAGTTGTCGCCCATGTTATCCAGCTGCACGTGGAACTGGCGGCGTTCACGGAAGCCACCACGGGCATCCGACGAGTGATCGCCACCACGCATGTCGACATCACCATCATGGCCCTGATGATACTCTTCGGCCATTTCATCATCGTCGTCATCATCGTCTTCATCATCGAAGTCATTCGTCCACGAAACTGGGCCGACTTGGCGTCCAAAGTTGGTTGACGGACTTGGTGGCGCTCGTGCAGCGCCGTCACCACCCTGGTTCGACAAGCTGGAGTTGCTTCGCCCAGTCACAGAGGCCAACTGGGCCTCCAGGTATCGAATGTGGTCGCGGCTGGCATTGAGCTCTTGTTGCTCGTGCACCAGTCTCTGGTGCAAGTGATGGCGATCGCGATCCATACGCTCACGCACACTTTCCAACTCGTCACACTTCTGTCGCAGTGCAGCGTTGCGCTCCTCGGACACAGACAACAAGATGCGTGTGCGCTCGTTCAGTGGAGTCCCCACTGGGTTTGGAGCTGGCTCGCCACTCGCCATCACCTTCTGGAGAGCTTCTTCGTAGCTTGTCTTGAGCTGCTGGCTGCGCTCTCGTTCCTGCTCCAAGAGCTTGGAGATTTCGCTCACCTCCACTTGCATCTTGGCGACTTCCTGCTCCTTCAACTGGTCCTGCTTCTTGACGTCAACGGCCATACCGAACAGCATCTTCAACAGCGTTCGAGCTTCTGGGAGAGACTGCGTGCTCTCAATCTTGACCACGGCACCACCGCCCTCAGAAATCTCAGAGATCTTCTCTTCCTTGTATTCCAGCTGCGCCTGACACGCCTCGATTCGCTCCTCGAGGTCGAACAGTAGTTGCTCTTCTTCCGGTGTCAGTTGGCGCTCTGGTGAGCCAGCGCCGCTGTTGCGACGAACAAACTGAGGAGCCTTCATCGGAGAAATCAAGACGTCACGGATACTGCTCTGGGATGCAATCGACTTGCGCAGATCCGCTTCCATCTTCTCGCGCTGAGCATAGAGCTTCTCCATCTCCTTCATCACGTTTTCGCGTTCCTTCTGGAGCTGCTCGAGCTTGCGCTGCTCTTCAGCACGACGCTTGACTTCGTCCGACAACCACTTGGCCTCGTCAGCTCGCATGTTTCCGACTCGGTTGCGCCCATACGTAGCCTGTGTGCGTCTCGCCTGGGCCTGAAGCTGTTGCTGCTGCTTCAATCGCGCCTTCGTGGCATTGATTTCCTCCATTTTGCGCTTGAGAACACGCTCCTGTGCTTCCTTTTGGGATCCGAGTTGCTGGATCTTTTGCTTGTCCTTCTGCTGGGATTTCTTCAAGCTCGAGATCTCTCGTTGGCGGCGGTTGGCTTCCTCCTCGAACCGCTTACGTTCGTCTTGCATCTTCTTCACCAGATCGACCTTTTGGCGCTTCATGTTACCAATCTCAGCCGTGAGCACGCGAAGCTGCATCTCGTTCTTCTTCTTCTGGTTCATGAATCGGTTCATCTCGTTCTGCTTCTTCTTTAAGTCCGTCAGTTCATGCTCCTTGTCCTTGAGATCGCTGGCCAACTTAGCCAGGCGTCCACTTCCCGCACTAGCGTCACCGCCCGATTTGATCTTGGTCTCGACCTGCTGGATTTCTTCGATCAAGCGATCGCGATCGAGCTGAATGCTGCGCACTTGTTCAGCCATCTGAGCCATCTTCTGCTCGTAGAAACTCTTCAGGCGGTCGTAGTTTTCTTGAGCCTGACGGATGTTTTGAACGAGTTGTTCCTTGAGCGAAATATCGTGAGCGAGATCCTGAACGGAATCACCAAGATGACGTTGGCGACGCTGGAAGACGCGTTCTCGGTCAGCCTCTTCCTCCGTCAACTCAAGGTTCAGTGCCAGCGAGCCACCATTGTCTTCCATGTCCTCATCATCTCCATCTCCTTCACCAGCAGCCGAGTCACTTGCGCCACCATCTTCGTCCATGCTTGCGTCGTCCTGCAGCTTCTTCAGTATCTCAGCCTCACGCTCAATCTCCTTCTCCGCACGTGCCAGGAGATCCGCATCCACCTTCAACTCTGGCTCAACGAAGGATGGCAGGGAGCCCGAGGACGTTGTGCCGAAAGTCATGACCCCATCGGGGATCGAGTTCATCATCGCACGATCACGCTCTCGCTCAGCCTCACGAAGCTTGTCTTGCAGGTCCGCAATCGTTCGCAGTTGCTCTTTCAGCACGTTTGACGTATTCTGACGCTCGCCTGGTGCTGTCAACTCGCCGCCTTGACCCGTCTCCTCGACACAAAGGCGAAGGTAATCACGTTCAGCTTGGGCAGCGATCATCTCCTCTTTCAAGTGGTCCAGTTGAGTCCGGTTGCGCTTGAGCTCCGAAGTGAGTCGCCCCACTTCGTTTTCTGCCGTCTCAGCTCGAGAACGAAGACTCGTGTACGTATCCGCATCCATGGGCGCCCCTATCATGTTCAGACCGACGTTGGCCATCTTGTACTCGCTCTCAGACAAGCCAGGGTTGCGAAGACGAAACACCTCGGCCTGCAGCATCTGCACTTGGCGCCGGAGCTCTGCAGCCATCGCCGATCCTTCGTCGCGATTCACGACAGGCTTATTCTTGATGTTACGCGCTCGGTTCGCGTACTTCAGTGCGTTGAGCGTCTCCTCAAAGTTCACATCCGCCGGACTCACACAGCAAAGCATGAGCGTGCGACTGTTGCCTCCCAACGAGTCCTGCAGCATACGCGTGAGCTTCGAGTCTCGGTAGGGCACGTGCACGCGGCCACGCTTCGAGTCGTCGCCTAACGCACTGATCACGTTGCCAAGCGCCAGCAGACCCTTGTTGATGTCGATACCTTCTTTCAAGCGCTTGCCTTCTGCCTGCGTGCGCTTCTGTCGTTCGGAGCCGGCCAAATCCACGAAGTTGAAGTACGACGAACGCGTCTCGTACTCGTCTTCCGTCAATTCGCCTTCTCCCACGCCGTCCAGTGGGATGTGCTGGACCATGGAGACGGTGAAGATCGCGTGCGAACGACTCGAGTGCGCGTTCATGAGCGTGCTGCCCGTCGTACGGCTCAGTGTGCCCCGTTCAAGCAAGCGCAGACACTGATCCGCGTCGTCCACGAGTTCTTCCACAGCACCCGCCACTTGGACCTCGCCTTTCTCCGTCTCACGTAGCGTAACACGCGAATCGCCTGGCGTGTCGCCGATTTGCACCAGAAGATCGTGGATCTCTTCGCCGTACACTTCCAGGAAACGGATGCGGATCTCCACGCGGTACTGCGGCTTGGCGAGCGTCCTGGCGTCCACTTGCTCGAACATGTAGGCAATCACCCGCGGGATGATGCCGTAGTCGTCAGGCGAGATGTGCACAGAGCTTCCGCTGCCCATCGTGTGCGTCTTGCCCGAGCCCGTTTGGCCATACGCGAAGATAGTGGCGTTGTAGCCGTCGAACGCCGCGTTCACGAGCGGGTCCACGCACGACCAGATATCGCTCTGCGCCGCGTGCTTGCTGAACACGTAGTCGTACGTGAACGACCGGTTCTTGCCCATGACGATTTGCATCTCGTCTTCAACTACTGACACGCATTCGTCGCAGCGCTCGACCTTCTCACGGCCGATCAGCGGACGCACACGCACCGCCACGCGCACAGAGGAGCCGTCGTCATCCGCCATGCTGCCCATCATCGCCGCCATCGCGTCGCTTGTCGTACGCCGCCGCACTCACGAGTTTCCCCTCGCGAGTTGCCGTCGACTTCTTCGCTTTGACTTGTCCACGCGTCCAAGTTGCCTGTTGCCACGCCGGAGAAAGTGTTGGCGTTTTGTTGGCGTTGTGTTTTGTTGGCGAAAGTATTGGCGAAATGATCAAAGCTGGGTGTGTAGAAAGGTTCTGTTGAGGCAAGTCAGCGTCACTGCAAAAACCCAAACACCCACCCATACATTGCAGGGTACTGATTCAAGATATGATTCACCATATTATGGTCTCGGCAAAGAATGGTATCAAAACATACGGATTTCCAATGCAAAATATGCAAAAACGGATTCGAGAATCAGAATCCATTCTCACCATTCAGAATAGGTGCCGTCATACACAGCAGCTCAAAACCAGTGTAGAATATACAACGCCACATGAACGCACGGAACAGTGAGGTTGGAGTGGCAGCCTCTTATAAAAACTGTGTACCACATACAATTCGGGGGAGGCCTTATAGCGACTGTGATCAACTGTGACCACACACACACTTGACGAAAAACTCACCATGGTGGTTTGGTCGCCCGTGGCGGTACTTGTCTCCAAGGAGACGTACCATGTCTACCGTGTGGATTTCCTGTGCTGTACGTTGACGTATCACTTTTTTGGAGTGATATTGTGGTGTGCCAAGGAGCGCTCCGTCTGCGCAATTCCATCATCCCAACGTCCAAAGGGATTGAAAAGGGTTCTACCATTTGGAAAGTCCGCGAGTGAACATGAGTCGTCTTGATCAACCCGCATCTGTACTTGTGTTGTGCGCTTCTGTGCTCGAAGATGATTTACTGTACGGTCACTCAACTACTCCCCGAAGCAAGTCGACTCGTTACAACCACGACGTGTCATTCTCGTCAACCTCAAGAAACAGCCCACCCAAATAACACCCAGCGGCTGCAAAACACGATGCAACACCAAGAGTCGCTGAAGTGAATCCGTCTCAAGCAAGGTTCAAAGAAATCGTTCAAGATTTCATCCGAACTCGATGCCGAGGACGTGCAGTACAATGCGCTCGCGGGACCGGCAGCATAAGGAGCGCATGTACTCGCATTCAGCAAGATATCTGATCTATCACGGAGACCTCGCGCATTGCGAACTGCATATGAGGCGGAACACATGTGAATCGACGTCGTTGTCGGCTTTGAAAACTTATGGATCCCGAAAACCCTGTACGAGTGCCAGCACTGTGGGAAGAGCTTCGACCGGACCCAGCACAGGTCGAAGCACAAACAGTTATGTCGACAGACGTCGAACTCTTTCCCACTTCCTAACGCCTTTCTTCAACCGCAAAGGGTTGTTTCACCGATCATTTCATGTTGTATCACACAAACTGAGTGAAATCACCCAAATGAAACGAATAGGGTGAACGCATCAGGGATAGGGATATCTACGAGCTCTCCCGGTGCCTTTTGGCCACCAGTCCGTTTCCAGAAAAACATAGAAATCAGTGGCTGGCATCTGCCCTTCAGGCTTCCCTGTGCTTTCATTCCATTTTCAATTCACACGAAAAGCACCCAACGGCGGAGAGGCCGACGCGCAAAGGGTACGTGTGTCTCAACTGCGTCATCGGGCTAGATGAAGCTGTCGCTGGGCTCCATACTGATTTTACGCCAAGCCTGGCGCTCGCTCCTCTGGACTACACGAAGATTCCAGCTGGTAACAAATGAAAAGTGTTAAACATGGAGGTATATTTATGGATGGGTCGTTGAATGATCAAGAGCGACGTACTAGTAGTGAACTGCAAAGTACGAATGACAGATCTTCGATTAAGTACGATTCTATTAAGTACGATTATGCATGGCGCGCTGCCCCAGAACAATCAATGGCGAAGACACGCCAAACCAAGAAGCCAGGGCCTAAGCCCAAGAAGCTCAAGCCCGCCGAGAAGCCCAAGAAGCCAGCATGTTGCACGAAGTGGAAGATGAAGCTCTCCGACCACTCGTCGTTCAAGAAGCACCTCAAGCGCAAGAAGGACTGCGACCCAAGGCGGTCGCGGCTCGAACGGAGGCGGCGAAGCAGCGCGACAGGATGTGCAAGGCTGAGTGGCATCGCGCGAACCAGATTCGACTCCAAG
>JAADXE010000192.1:0-41721 GCA_023337545.1 Pythium coloratum
ACACACGAAGTGACGGTGACACCATTCCTCTGCATCTGGCAACTTGGCCTTGGCGAACGCGAATCCTCGGTCGGTCACGAAGAAGTCGTCGTTGGAGCAGATCTCGGTCTTGTACGCCGAACCATAGGCAGACGCGTACAGCATGGCGAACGAGGCGAAAGTTGACTTGCCGCAGCCAGGTAGCCCACGAAGAATGACGACCAGGCTGGGAGTAGGAACCGGGTAGCCGTTGAACACCGGCTTGGCGTCGACAGCCATTCTGTAGCGCACGTACGAGTCTATCATCGCCCGAATCTCCGGCCAAAACATTCGCTCCATGGGATGCAGCTCTTGCGGGAGCCTCGTTTCGACGTCGAGAACGTCGAATCCATCACTGCGCGGTGGAGCGAACACGTCCTCGTTGATCACCTCGACGTCGATAGCTGGAGGATTGTGGTTCCAGAACGCATGGAATGCTTGGTTGTGCGTTGCCAATGAATCGTGGCGCTGGGAGATGAGCCCAACAGAGATGTCGTGGCCGCTTCGAGCGCGGAGCTCGTGTGCCGACTCCATCTTGTCGCAGAGAAAATACACGCGTTGCACCTCCGCTCCTCCTTCGAGGCGTACGATGTTGGTGTAGTGAAGCCACTCGTCCTGGCGAACATTGGTGTTGTCGATGACGAGGACCGGGATGCGGCGGCTAAGCCCATACAGAAAGTACCGCTGGGCCCCGCGATGGGCTTCGGGGAGGGAGTCGCGCTCGAACACGTAGCCGCCTTGGATGGACTCGAAATACTTGTCTGCGCTGCAGATCAGCGTTTCCAGGCCCTTGCTCTCTGCGTAGAAATTGAGAAACTGGGCAAACGTCGATTTCCCGGATCCTGGCATTCCGCACAAGAGTACGACGAGGGAGTGGGTCGGGCGGCCTGCAGCCTGATTGCGTGCGCGTTGCGCCTCAAAGTGGTCGACAATGCCGACGATGCTGTCGTGGAACATGCGCACGATTGGATGCGACATCGTGTACCACTCGATTGCGCTCCTGCAGAATAGTTAGTGTCGTTGCTTGGGACGGTCTCTTGCGATAAGCGAGATGTACCGACGTGCCAACGGGTGGATCTCGAGAGGGGTCAGCGAACGTCGGTCAGGATCCATATCAAAGCCATCATCTAAACAAGCAACCGTTAGATTCACCACGGTCGGTAGTTTACAGGCGTTATATTCATACCGCTGGTGCTTCCATCGTTCGTACAGTCGTCCACATCAATCACCATTCGGGTCTCTCGGCGAATTGGAGTCTGGGGCATCGTTGCTCTCTCAGAGGGTCTCTGGTCTCTATCGGCTGAGGTCCAGTGAAGAGCGATCACGACGCTGATGATGACGATGGAGATGGAACCCCGGAAGCTTTCCGGTGAAGTTTACTTGAAAGAAACGGCAACCCAACGCCAAACAAACTCGTTTGATTCAGTTCTTTATGCCCAGTCAGAGACGAGCACCAATATCATCCAATAGCGAGCCGGTGTTCATGGCGTAGAATGTGTGTTTTTCACACATTCTTCACTTGCAGAACCTCCATCGTTCATGAAACCGTCGTTTTCTTAGCTCTCCCTTTCCCGCAAGCGTGATATGTGCATAGTCCAGGCGCACAGTTGCACCACTCTAATGTGTAAATTTTACACGATTGACAAAAGCTGTACTTGAAATTTTTATCCGGTCTATTCTTAATGTAAGCATCGGTTCGCGAAAGGGTTAACCCCCCCCAACCCCAAGTTTTTTGTGGTTCGCTATTTTACATATGTTGTATGGAAGTATATCCATATGCGGATTTCCAGGCGACTGATAGTTTGTGCCTAACCTCGAGGCCTTTCATGTTACCAATACAAAAGTGTATATGTTTGCCAATTTTTAGGGATATTTGACAAAACCTATACCGTGGCAATCCTGAGAACACGGAGAATCTGGTAAAATTGGTCACTTTTATTGTGTATACGATGCGAGTTGTTGGTACGGATTTTAAAGTGTAAGGTTTCTTGTCGAAAACACCCTTTTTGCACCCGTTTCTGTATTTCCTATCATTTCCCCCTAAGGTTATGGAACGAAAAAAAACATTTGCTCATTCTGTTTCTATCCGGAGGAAGTACTGGGAAGTCTTCGGTCAGAGTGAACATGCTGATGACCGCCTTGAACTCAGTATTGGTGTGGCGCTTCGCTTTCAGACCTTGATTCCAGATGAAGAAGGCCGTGTGGCTTGGATTCGTCCATGTGAACCCAATATGTGGCGTGAGTCGGTGACTCTGAAGCGTTTCATCGCTGAGCGCACTGTTCATCTGCTCACACTGCAGTGGCGCGCTCCAGACACGCTTGACCACACGATGGCGAAGTCGGGGATCGACACGAGCGAGGAGGTTGAGGAGGAAGAGGCCTTCGAGACACTTCGTAGAGAGGGCACGCTCCCTGACGGCCGGTGGGAGGTCTTCAAACACCTTGAAGGCGTCGTCGGGCTCTTGTGGCGGCTGGCGCAGACATGGAGACGTGTACGATGTGTGGATTCTTTCGATCTTCAACCGCGTACCTCTTTCAACCCGCATTGCCTCGGTAGAGCTGAGCTCTACAACGTCTTCTAGGCACTGAAATGACCCACCTAATGGGTCTGACAGTTTCCCGATGCGACAGACCTCTCGACCAGGTCTCCCGTTTTGGTGCGACTTCATTTCCCATTTTCGTTCGACTCGTCCCTCTTGCCCGGTCGGTCCTTCGTGGATTAGCTGCATCGGTCCCATCCCGATAGTTAGCCTCACGGCGTAGTCGGAACCCCTAACAGTAGTCAGGTGTCCCTGGTGAGAAGACTGTGGGGAGCGTGTCAGGCTTGATCAATCTCAGATGCGGCAGTCCCTGCACGCGTAAGTCTGTTACGAACACCAGCTTCCACTGCATCATGCAGTGTATTTGCACATGAGAGGGAAGGAGTGCGGCCACGTGCGAGAACTATCATGACGCGCGTGTGCGATAGCCACACGTACACTGTAGTGAAGTACTTGGACATTATATTATTGAGCCTTTCGTTACCGAGAGGTAGTACGATGACCGCTTTATCGTCATTTAAGGCCTCAGTTCTAGGCCCCAACGCCAACCAGGTGGTTCAACGTTTGCCGAAACAAGGGCTGGAGTTGATCTAGTGTGAAGATAAAGGAGGTTATGGGATGAGAGTGGCAACTCTGATCGAAGCAGGGGTCGTCGTCGGAACGTTTCTGGGGCACGATGTCTCGATGTCTCGATGTCTCGATGTCTCAAAGGCGAGCGCCCCCCAACAGCGGCTACCGTTACCAAATATCCGGGTCCTTGTCGTCTCATCCCGACAAGGTGGTCATCATTGACGCGGAAGGAGGGGCAACATCACACACTTCATCAACCATTCTTGCAGAGCGAAGTCCGAAACCGCAGCAATCATACTGTGGTGGTGTTCGCGATGAGACACGTGCTGGCTGGTGAGGAGATGACCGTAAACTATGGTAAGGTGTTGTCATTCATCTGTCGATGTGGCGAGGCTACATGGCAGCACCGCGACATCAACATTTGCACAAGCCGTAGTCTTAACGTTAACAATACACCTCCAATTATGCCTTGATGTACGTTGGGGCGTGCGTGGTCCTTTGGGGCATCAACATCACGAATGGCTCAATGATTTATCTTGGCTTGTTGTTGTCCGCCACAGGACGAATATCGTTTTCGTAGAGTTCCGCATCTGGTTCGTACTCAAACACTCCATCGGGTTCAATGAGGGCTTCCGGATCGTCGGGTTCTCCCTCCTCTCCAATGATTTCTTCACTACCAGCGTTCTGATGCTGGTCTGCTGGCAAGACATGATCCACACGATCCCGAGCGCCATCTCCTGCGAGATCATGCGCAACTGGAATGCGTCGGACGCAACTGCGACTTCCATCTTGGAGGCGTAAGAAAGGCTGCCACCTGTCTACAAACGTGTCGGCCGCCTCCATCCCTTCGTCGTTGTCGTCTCGTTCTGCACGCCTCTTCTGCTTGTACCCGACAGTCGCGGTCGTGTTACACTCCTCTTTGTGCTTGCAGAACTCTGTGATTGTGCGGTACGCTCGCGTGGCTGTGGCATGGCTTATGGCTGAATGACAAACTGTGTGCTATGCATGCCTGCTTCTCTGCTTCTCTGCTTCTTTACATCTCTGCTTCATCAGAAAGGTCACGAAACTTCCCCTCATTGTTTCACGAAAGGTCGTTAAGGAAATCTTTGGGTATGGGGAGAGTCAATCAGATACGTGCATTCTTTGAGATGAGCTTGGGATAAGCCAATCAGACGACGGTATGGCGCTTGGAGTGTCTTCAACCAGACCGCAAACAGGCGTTTTGGGTAGGTCCGAAAAATAAAAAAATCCGGAAACGCGTGAAAGTGAGCCCTATCAACACAATCGATAGAACAAAATAAATGAAGGAGCTGGCCACCACTTTGGAGGAAAGATCGCCACTAGAAGTTTCACAATTGCCTCGATAAGAAATGGTCCGGGTCAGTCCCTGTTGTCTCATCTTTCCTGAAGTTCAGCGTTCAATTCTTATAAAGTTCACCTTCCTGAGAGTGAGTGTTGGTCTAATGGACTGTGAATTTCGCTAGAACTCTATTTGATTACATCAACAACAATGCCAGGAATGATTGTTTTATAGTTTTTCGTAAACAAAATATGAATAAAAATGATGAATCGGCACCAAGAAAATGACAAGGAAGTGGCCGAGGGGGCCGCTTAGCGGGCTCATTGCTCGGTCACCAAGATAGATATGGAGTTCGCGTCTGCGGCAATTATCATTCGAGATCGCGAGCTATATGAAACTACCTCTACTTGTACGATGGAGGGATTTCCGGATTTTTTTTCGGCGACCTACAAAATCTGGTCTGGTTGACTCAGACAGTCCGTGTTTTAAGATACGTTGAGGGCATGTTTCCTCCCAAATAACATGTTAACGACATGTTTTGTCGATAGCGTCCCTTTTCTAGCACACATCTTTTGAAAAATATCTCCGATTAAGTTCGATTTCGACCTGAAGTTTTTGCCCCAGGAATGCGACCGATTGTGGGTCGCACCTCATTCGAAAGCCCTCTACGTACACCTCTATGGTAATACATCAGTTTGCTGCAACCCGGTTGTGTTTCTTCACGAAGATACCAACGCATTTGTGCATAAAAATGGCAAGTTTCGAGAAAATATGTGCAGTAGTAGTCCCGTTTCTTCAAAAACAAAACACGCTCACAACGTGACATTTTGCTCATAAAAGCCAAAGAGCTTCCAGAAGCCTGGAATTCTTCTGATGTCCCGAAATGGTCAAGAAGGAAGAAACGCATTTCGTAATGGCTCGCCATTGAGTTTACATCAAAAGCATCAGACGCTCTTAGCTGCCTGAACACGAGCATCACTACGTCCTTCTCTCTAGCATGATGTAGTCGCGTGAACCCAAAACTTACATATATAAACACATTTTATTGAGCCTAATGTTGAATACAGACGATGAACGCAGAAATTCACAAGTGGTAGGCTAAGCTGCTGCGTTGGCACTGCTGCTGCGAGTGGAAGGGTGCAGGGACTTCGACGGACGCAACGACGATGGCCGTGGGGTCACAGCGCTGCAACACAGCCAGTGCTTCCTCGGCAGTAGGTCTCGCACTGGCGTCATGATCCAGACAGGCTCGAGCTAAAGTTGCGACGGCGGGCGGACACGACTCGGAGATGGTCGGCCGCAGCTCGCCCGAGACGACATGCTGCAAGATCTGCAGCGGCGTGAATTCCGGAGTACCGTCGCTTGTCTTCCTGTCCTGATATGGCGAAAGCGCCGTGTCCAGTTCGCAGAGTACAATGCCAAAGGAGTACATGTCTGCCTTCTCCGAGTAGGGTTGTCCCTGGAGAATCTCGGGCGCTGTCCAGTACGGCGTGCCGACGCCCTTGGTCATCATATCGCCTAATTGGCTACGACTGACACCGAAATCGATGAGCTTGGCCTCCATCTTAGACGATAACATCACGTTTTTTGACTTGAGATCTCGGTGGATCGTCGCTGGCTCGCGACTGTGAATGTAATGCAGTGCATTCGCTATACCGCGGGCGATGCGCAGTTTCTCCATCGTCCACTCCAGTGCGACGTCCTCACGACGCAGGTACTGCTGGAGATCACCGTTGGCCATGAACTCGCTGACCATGCACAAATTCGGCAGCGTCGTCCACGCCACGCCCAGGAAGCGCACGATGTTGACGTGATCCATGGACGCCGTGAGTGCGATCTCCTGCGTGAACGCCTCCAGATCGCTGTAGTGGTGCTTCTTCGTGCGCAGCAGTCTCTTCACGGCAACCGTTCGGTGGTTGGGGAGCCGGCATCGCCAGACTTCACCTTGGCCGCCCTTTGCGATCACCCGGTCGAAGCGAAGGTCCGTGTAGTCGACGCGACGCAACGCCAACAGCGGATCGTTGACGAGTGTGTGCAGCACCCAGTTGGAACTCATGGCTGCGAATGACTCGATCGAAGACCGTGAGCAGCTGGATGACACTGACATGATCGCGTCGCTGCCAGTGAATGACGCGACACTGTGCGGTCGCACGAACTCGTAGCCGTCGTCGTTGGGAAAATCCTCGTCGCCGTGTTCGTGCGAAATGGAGCCGATGGTCGTGTGAGAGAAGTCATGGTCGAGATTGTGCTGTTGCGCGAGCTTCGCATCGAGCCGCTTCCACGTCTTGCGACGGATGATACAGGTGAGACCCGTGACAGCAAGAGCTACCGAGAGCAAGATCGGAAACAACAGCAGCAGATTGAACTGTTTGCCCTTGGCCGTGAGCCGCATCCACGATGTGACCAATGCGCCAGGCTTAGGGCGACACCAGCGGCCTGGAGACGCGGCCACCACGGCTTGATAAGGAAGACACGGAATCACCATCGCTGCTCGACTGGGGCAGTTGCCCTGCGCGACTTCGTCTCGGACCACGTGGATACCGTAGATCAAGTACGACCGGTTGAGGAATTCCCACGTGTGGCGCAGTATATTCACGTCGGGCACGAGGTCGTCACGGCCGCCATCCGCCCACACACTCACGTGGACAGGCAAGTTGACGTCCGTCGTGGCGCAGAGACTCGCCGCTGCGATCTGGTCGCCAGTGCACGACTTCATGCGAGAAAACGAGTCACCAGAAACAGTGTCGGTGCAGTTTTGCTCCACACATCCAGCGAGATTCAGAGCGCGGCGGCTGAGCGCGATCTCCGCCATGGAACTTCCGCACGGCACGTAGATCGCTGCCAGTGCGTTGCCGTCGCCGTAGCCGAAGCCCGAGTCCCACACGAGCGCGCGCTGAAGCAGCGGCGGCAGTTCATCGAATTCTAGTGAGACATCACGCAGCCGTTGTCGGATCTCCTGAGGCAGCGGCGTCGAGACGGTCATGGGTTTCACGGAGTCCCCAGCCTTGAAGCGTCGGTAGAATTGCTGGGCGAGATCGCTGCTCGTGCCGTCGAAGAGGAATTCAGCGTCGACCATGACGCCGTTGCTGTCCTTCATGGGCGTGCTGCTGCTTTTGCGCAGCGCATTCTGTTCAGCGTTCGCGGCGTCGATCTGGAGCTTCTTCGCTCTGTGGAGCTGTGTTGCCAGTGCGTCGAGCCAGTCGTCCATGAGCTGCGACGGACGCGGCCGACACCAGCGCGTGTCTGCCCGTTGGTACGGGACGCATGGGATGGTCAGCACACGCGGAGACATCGATGAACAGTACCCACCAGAAGTACTGGTGGTTGAGTTGTCGGTCATGCCGTCGCTGTAGATCGCGAAGATATGGACGGGTTGGCCCAGTGCACTGTCGACCCATCGATGCCGGCGCACGCGCAGATCTGGTATAGTGTTGACTGGAGTTTCAGCAGAGACTGTGGCCGCCTCTGTCCACAGTGGCAGTGTGGACTCGGAGCTCACGGCTGTGGAGCTGCACTTGGCTGCAGCCACGAGTTGGTCCGCTCGGCACTGGAGCGAATACGAGTAGTCTGGCGTTGTGGCGGTGGACCTACAGCTTTGTATAGAGCAGTCGGCTTCGGCAAAGTCGTGTTTAGAGAGCGCGATGTCGCTCATGGTGGACCCGCACAGCGTGTAGATCTGCGCGAGGGAGCTGGTGTTGTCGCCGACGCTGTAGCCGCTGTCCCATAGCAGTGCGCGCTGGGCGAGAGCCGGTAGATCCTCAAAGGCGATCGCGTAGGTCTGCAGGCGCGTCTGGATCTCCGTGGGGACGTCGCTGGGCGCCAGTGTGAGAGCTGATGGCGCACTGATGTTGGCGACGCTCGTTGAGTTGGCTAGGCTTTCGTTGTAGATGCGATAGAAGAGCGCGACGAAGTCGGACGTTGTCGAGCCGCCAGCATTCTCAGCCGCCACTAGCGAAGTCGACGCCATCAAGACAGCGATCCACGCCCACAGGAAGAGGCTCGGGACTCGTCGGGACTTCCGACGGCATGACGCCCACGGGGAAGTTTCCATGTTTTGATCCGCGGACTGTGATTTCGTTCTGATGGCGCAGCACGTCGCCCGCTGTGGCTGCTCGTCCGATTGCCTTCATCGTCCCAATCGAATTCGAGTTCAGCGCAGCGTCGTAGCGGCAGCAGCGTCGCAGCTCAGTGGAAGTGCTGCCGAGAGAGTTCTGTCTTTCTTCCACGCTTCTTCAGGAACAGTCGCTGACGCACTGGACGGAAACCGCAAGGCTCAGTTTAACAAACATCGCGTCGCCCAGTAAGGTGGCCGTTCGTTACACTGTGGCCAATTAGGCGAGCTTCTGGTCAACAGAAACAGGTTGATGCGTGGTCTTTCGCTTCTCTGCGCTGCGCCTTCGCGTGTGTGGCCCTTCGTTAGAGGACACTGACTGGGTGTGCTTGCTCTCTGAAATGAATGACTCCACGACGAATCAGCAGTCAAACCACAGGACAACACGCTCATATTCATCAGGGAGATCTATTAGCGTTGAGATCCGCGTTCAGTGCACACTGCGTTTGGACCCACGAGACTACCACGTGACGAGGCGCTTGGCACCACGACGAACTAGTAAATTACCAGTCGAACCCACGTGACTGTCACCTGGGTTCAAGATGCGATCTCAGCGCAAACAAAGAGACCACGCGCCACCTGGTGACTCACATGGATGCATCATGCTCCTGATCGCGACCAACTAGTCTCAGCTCCGGCGTCCATTGTATGTACTGGACTCGTTCCAATATTTGCGGTTCATCACGGACGTGGGTCCAAATGTGACGAATGTACACTCAAAGACGGAGACTCGCGGAGACTCAAAAATCCAGTGGCGTTGGCTTCACAGATCCAAAAGTCCATCTCAAAGGCAACCTAGAGGACTCGTGATCAAAAATGCACTAAAAGAGAGTGATAACCTGTGGGTACAAGGACGGGATGCTGATTCAACAATACTGCTGTCTGTAGAGACAGAAAAGTTTATTTACACTGTACGTGACAACGTGACACCAATGTTCTTATACGAAGGCATATAAAACTCATCTTCTCCACTGGATACATCCATTGGGATGTTTCACGAGAGATATCTGCAGGAATGGAAGAACCCGCCCAGTCATTCTGCCAGCATTGCTCATGAATGGTCGTCATTCTCCATTCGACCTTCGAGTGCCCGAGTGAGGCCTTACCACCACGACAGAGCCGTCGTATCTCTATTACATCGTTCCTCAAAACAAAAGGAACTGGCCATGCAGATCCACTACGAGTCAACCGACGGCCTGCTGGCCAACGGCTCACTGGCGTTCCACGACCACGTCGCGACCAAGATCGAGAGGGCCATGGGCCGTGCGCTGCCGCAGATGGAGGTGCGGTTCAAAGAGCTGTCGCTCGCGGCCGCGGCCGACTTCACGGTCTCCGCTTCCGCCGACGACGCCAAGGCCGAGCTGCCGACGATCGCCAACCACCTCAAGAAGAGCTTGCTTGCGGCGGCAAGACCGTCGTACGCAAGCCGATCCTCAAGAACATCAGCGGCGTGTTCACGCCCGGCAGCTTCACGCTCGTGCTGGGCCAGCCAGGGTCGGGCAAGTCGTCGCTGCTCAGGCTGCTCAGCGGCCGCTTCCCCATGGCCAAGAACATTGCACTGGACGGCGAGATCACGTTCAACGGCACACCAGCCAACAAGCTGAGCAAGCAGCTGCCTCAGCTGGTGAGCTACGTCACGCAGCACGACAAGCACTTCCCCACGCTCACAGTCAAGGAGACGCTCGAGTTCACGCACACGTTCAGCGGCGGCGCGCTGTCCGCTGAGGCTGAGAAGCACTTTTGCAACGGCACACCCGAGGAGAACGAGGCGGCACTGGCGGCTGCGAGAGCCATGTACGCGCACTTTCCTGATGTCGTGACGCAGCAGCTCGGCCTGCAGCACTGTCAAGACACGATCGTGGGCAACGCCATGCTGCGCGGCATCTCGGGCGGCGAGAAGAAGCGCGTGACCACGGGCGAGATGGAATTCGGCTCCAAGTACGTGACGCTCATGGACGAGATCTCGACGGGACTGGACAGCGCCGCCACCTTCGACATCATCAAGACGCAGCGCAGCATCGCCAAGACGCTGCGCAAGACCGTGGTGATCTCGTTGCTGCAGCCGTCGCCCGAGGTCTTCGCGCTCTTCGACAACGTCATGATCCTCAACGACGGCTACGTGCTGTACTTCGGCCCGCGTGAGGACGTGCAGCCGTACTTCGCGCAGCTTGGCTTCGTGTGTCCGCCACGTCGCGACGTCGCCGACTTCCTCGTGGACCTCGGCACCGACATGCAGCACAAGTACGAAGTGGACACCGCGATGGAGACGCGTCGCCACCCGCGTCAGCCAGAGGAGTTCGCCGCTATCTTCGAGCAGTCGCAGGCCCACGCCAAGATGCTCGACGTGCTCCACAGCGACCACGACCCCGCGTTGCTCAACGACGTCGTGCATCACATGGAGCCTGTGCTTGAATTCCACCAGTCGTTCTGCGAGAGCACGTCCACACTGATGCGCCGTCAGTTCCTCGTGACCGTCCGCAACAAGGCGTTCCTCAAGGGCAAGCTCATGCTCGTGACCATCATGGCGCTGCTGTACGGCTCCACGTTCTACCAGTTCGACTTCAAGGACATCCAGGTGGCCATGGGCATCATCTTCTTCGCCGTGCTATACCTGGCGCTGGGCCAGACGCCCATGCTGCCCATCTACTTTGAGGCTCGTGAAGTGTTCTACAAGCAGCGCCGTGCCAACTTCTACCGCACGTCGTCGTACGTGCTGTCCATGTCGGCCAGCCAGATCCCGCTCACGCTCGTCGAGACGCTCGTGTTCGGCTCCATCGTCTACTGGATGTGCGGCTTCGTGCCAACGTTCCAGGCCTTCGCGGTCTTCGAGGTGCTCATGTTCCTCACCACACTGGCGTTCACGGCCTTCTACTTCCTGCTCTCGTGTCTCACTGCTGAAGTCCACGTGGCCAAGCCCATTGCACTCTGCTCGCTTCTGATCTGCATCCTGTTCTCAGGCTTCGTGCTTCCCCGCAAGCAGATCCCCAGCTACTTCATCTGGGTCTACTGGCTTGACCCGATCTCTTGGGGTGTGCGCTCCATCGCCGTCTCGCAGTACCGTAGTGCAAAGTACGACGTGGATATTTACCACAACGTCAACTACAAGACCAAGTTCAATCGTACGATGGGCGAGTTCTACTTGGACTACTTCGACATCCAGACTGACAAGATGTGGGTCGTGTACGGTGTCATCTACACCATCGTCGTGTACGTGATCTGCATGGTGCTGGCGTGTCGAGTGCTGGAGAACAAGCGCTTTGAGGCTCCAGAGCACGTCGTGTTGCCTAAGCAGGAAGTCGTCGACGCTGCCTCAGCTGACAAGGAGGCGGTTTACGCGCTGGTCGCGACGCCCAAGAGCTCCAGCAAGACCGGGCTCAGTGCCAGCGGTGACGCTGTGGAGATGGCGATCCAGGTTGCTCGACGCGAGCGCCACGTGGAGCCAGTGACGGTGGCATTCCAGGACTTGTGGTACAGCGTGCCAGTGCCGGGCAAGAAAGGCGAGTTCATCGACCTGCTCAAGGGTATCTCAGGCTTTGCGCTGCCTGGTAAGATGACGGCGTTGATGGGTTCATCAGGTGCCGGCAAGACCACGCTCATGGACGTGATTGCCAAGCGCAAGACGGGCGGCAAGATGCGCGGCACGATCTTGCTCAACGGCCACGAGGCCACGGATCTGTCGGTGCGTCGCGCCACGGGCTATTGCGAGCAGATGGACATCCACGTGGAGACGGCGACGATCCGCGAGGCGCTCGCGTTCAGCGCCTTCTTGCGTCAGGGTGCCGACGTCTCGGCCGACGCCAAACTCGACTCAGTACAGGAGTGTCTGGAGCTGCTGGATCTCGAGCCCATCGCCGACCGGATCGTGCGTGGCTGCAGCGTTGAGCAGCTCAAGCGCCTGACGATCGGAGTGGAGCTGGCGGCGCAGCCCAGCGTGTTGTTTCTGGACGAGCCAACGAGTGGTCTGGACGCACGATCGGCCAAGGCCATCATGGACGGCGTCCGCAAGGTCGCCGATACGGGCCGCACGGTGCTGTGCACGATCCACCAGCCATCGACCGAGGTGTTCATGCACTTTGACAGTCTGCTGCTGCTCAAGCGTGGTGGCGACACTGTGTACTTCGGTGATCTGGGCCACAAGGCTTCCAACTTGATCAGCTACTTCGAGGCTCTTCCCGACGTTCCGAAGATCGAAGAAGGCTACAACCCAGCCACGTGGATGCTCGAGGTTATCGGCGCTGGTGTCGAGAGTGGCGACCAGCCGACGACGACCGACTTCGTTGCTGCGTTCAACAGTAGCGAGCTGCGAACGGAACTCGACCGCGACTTGAACCGCGAGGGCGTCGCGATGCCGTCGCCTGACTCATCGGCGCTGACTTTCGAGACCAAGCGTGCTGCGACTGAGCTCACGCAGGCCAAGTTCGTGATCCAGCGCTTCATGCGCATGTACTGGCGCACACCAGCCTACAACTGGTCACGAGTCGTCGTCAACATCTTCTTGGGTCTGCTCTTCGGCTCCGTGTTCTTCGACTCCAAATTCGAGTCGTACCAGGGCATCAACGGCGGCTTGGGCTTGGTTTTCATGACCACGGGCTTCCTCGGCATCGTCGCACAGACCTCGATGATCCCCTTTGCCTCAGAAGCTAGAGCGAGTTTCTACCGCGAGCGTGCGGCACAGACCTACAGCTCGTTCTGGTACTTCGTGGGCTTCACACTCGCCGAGATCCCGTACATTCTCTTCTCGGTGCTGCTGTACTCCGTCATCTTCTACCCAATGGCCGGCTTCACAGGCCTCGACCGACTGCTGGTCTTCTGGCTTTACACATCACTGCACGTACTCGTGATGGTGTACATCGGCCAGTTCCTGTCGTTCGCGCTGCCCAGCGTGGAGGTCGCGGCGCTGATCGGCGTGCTCTTCAGCTCCATCTTCGTGTTGTTCATGGGCTTCACACCACCGGCCTCAGCGATTCCACAGGGTTACAAGTGGCTCTTCGCGATCACCCCCCCACGTTACACGTTCATGTTGCTGTCGGCGTTCCTTCTGGGCGACTGCAGCGAGCCTGGCCAGGTCGGATGCCAAGTGATCTCGAACGTGCCCAACAGCCCGCCAATGACCGTGAAGCAGTACTTGGACGCCGTGTTCGAGATCCGTTATGAGGAAATCGAATACCACGTGTCCATGATCCTCGTCTCGCTGGTTGTCGTGCGTATGCTCGCATTGCTCTCGCTGCGCTTCATCAACCACCAGAAGCGATAGATGTTCCATGGAAGGCTCAGCCAATAAATATATTGTGTGTCACCTTCTCGAAACTTCCACCAATTAATTATTGCACCGACTGAACCAATCAGACCTGCCGAATCATTCGATCTTCAAGGGTCGCCGATTGATACCAGCGACCGTCGTTCCATTCGAAGATCTTCTACGCCATTTTGCGACTCATCCAAACCTAAATGACGGTGCTCTCGCTGCTACTGGAAGCTAGCGGTCTTCTCGGCTTCACGTGGTGGCTGCTGGCGCGCTACCGCGACCCGCACGTGTCGCGGGCGGGGCTCGCGGCCGTGTTCCTAAGCTGGTCGCTGGGCTTCCTGGGTCTGCTGCTGCTGCCCATCGACATGGCGCGCCACGCCAAGACACTCTCGCCCTCCGGCCACGGCGAAGACGAAGACCACGAGCTCACCCATGACGACGACGGCGACGACGCGGACATCTCCAGTTTCCTGCGCGTGTGGCAGACGCTCTACTGGCTCACATTCGCGCTGAGCTGGCTCGTGCTGCCGCTGCTGGTCGAGTTCGCGCAGAACGGCGAGTTCCGGTTCGAGAGGCGGCTCGTGAACTCGCTGCGGCGCATGGTACTCCATTGGACGATTGTCGTGGCTGTGGTGGCCGCTGTGACGATCTATCTGCTGTTCTTCGGCTACTTCACAGGCCGTGGACTCGTCGGCCTCGCGATGGCGGGCGCGAACACCTACGGGCTCGTGTGGCTCATCATTCTTCTGGGCTACGGACTCGTGGACATCCCGCGGTCACTGTGGACGCTGCGCCATCCCGAGCGACGCCTACGGTCGCTCTATTTCTACGCAGCGCAAGTCTACAACGAGCGTATGGAGGCGGTCTTCCTGTACCAAGACGTGCTGCAGGACGTGCGCAGTGCATACGACCGCATGCTTCACGCCGAAGGCGCGTCCATCATCCTCACGAGTGACATGCAGGAGATCAAGGCCGGACTGTCAGTGGTGATGGCACTAGTAGATGCGGACGATCAGAGCGATAGAGAAGCCGGCAAGAAGACGAAGCCAACGCCCACTGTCGCAACTGCATCCGCCACATCATCCACGACCAAGATGCGCGCCATCACAAGTCCCATGCTCTCGACGTCGACGATGCGGTCGCCTCCGCCCACGTACAGCGAAGTCGTGGAGCTGCATCGCCGCGTGAAGGCCACGCAGGCGGGCCTTCGCGGCACGGAGCAGGCCTGGCATGAGCTGTGTCTGCGCGCCGACGCGCTGCAGCAGCGCATCTCGAGTTCCGGCGTCGCACTGCCGCCTTCCGGCATCTACTCGACCGTCGACGTGCTCGCTCAGATGCGCACGTTCGCTGCCGCAACGCTCACGCAGACCAAGCGGCTGCTGCTGCCACCACTGTGGGCGTGTGGCGCGCTGCTGACGGCGCTGTGCTCACTGAGCATCCTCTGGGGTGAGCTCACTATGGGCTGGAGCGACCATTTCTCGCTGGTGCACGTGCTGTCGCTGCTGGGACTCACGGAGCCCAGCGCGCTGGAGATGCTGGCGTTCGCGCTGCTGCTGTACATGGTGCTGTGCGCGTACTCGTCGCTGTTTCGCCTGCGGTCGTTCGGACGCTTCGCACTGCGCGGCCACCGCAACTCGAGCGAGACGGCGCTGCTCAAGACGTCCATCCACCAGTGCCGTCTGCAGTTCGCGCTGGGCTACAACTTCCTGCTGCTGCTCCACACGCCGGCGCTGACGGAAGGCACGGCATTCCATCGTCTCTGGAGCCACATGCAGGTGGTGCGCGTGCTGGGCCGCGACTTCTCCGTGTACGCGCCCGTGCTCATGGTCGCACTGGTCGTGTGCACGGCCGGCAATGTGTACGCGCGCGTGATGAAGTCGGTGATTGGCATGGAGCAGTACGAGCAGCTCGTGCCCGGCCACGCGGAGCACGAGGCGCAGATCGCCAAAGGTGAGAAGCTCACGCTCAAGGGGCTGGACAAACTGCATCGCGAGCAGGCCAAGGCCGCCAAACAGCAGCAGCAGCAGTACTCAACCGAGAAGGAGACCCAGTGGCGCGGCCGCGGCTTCAAGGCGGCGCAGGAGATGGCGGCGTCGCTGCTGGACAGCCACGACGGCGAGCGCGACCACTACGCCGATGACCACGCTGTCGCATAGGCTCGTAATGTTACAACGCAATCCCTGTCCCATTCCCACGCCTCCTTATCTAAGTAGTTGCTTCTCTTCTCCATGGCGCTCTCTCTCTCTCTCTTTCGCATCTGGGTGCTAGATGGGGATTCCGATCACCAGGTGGCAGACGCGCCATCCGGACGAACCCACATCAGGCGCTGTCCCTCGGGCAGCTCACTTCACTAGTCAGACTCCCAGTTCATCACGAGAAGTATCAAAGATGGCGCGTGACATGGAAGCCTATCGCGCGTCGCTGGACTCGCCGTCGGAGGAGTTCCCGTCGGCGCGGCGGCGGCGCCAGCGCGGACCGCGTCCGTGGTCGAAGCGTCTGCTGTCCATCTTCTCACGTACGTGGTCGTAGCGCGCCAGAGTGGCTCGCACTGTGGGTTTCTCACTCTATGTGTCCATTTTCATCAGTGTTGTTTCTCATTGGCGTCGTCGTCGCCGTCGTGTTGGTGATCCAAAAGTCGGGAAACAAAGACAACATTGTTGGCGGAAATACCAACAATGGTGGAAACGCCAACAATTCGACTTCCAACAATTCAACCTCCGACAATTCAAGTTTCAACAGCCAGCCTACCAACCAAACCCAGAACACTCCCGCGCAGAATTCCAGTTCCAGTTCCAGCGCCTGCGCCGAGAGACGCCCGCCCGCCCACAAGCGCACAGTCGTGTTCTGGCAGAGCGAAGTCGCCGGTTGCGAGAAGGTATGTTCGCCAGAACTGTTCTGCATGTTGCACGAACGTTGGCCACTCACGAATGTCGCGCGAATGCGTTCGTTGCTGTTTCTGTAGGTGCCTGTGGGTGTCACGCACGTCGTGTTCGGCTTCGCGCTCGTCGACGGGCCGTCTGGCCGCGTAGACGCCACGTTCCAGAACACGGACGACGAGATCGTTCGCTGCGTGAAGGCGCTCAGAGCGTACGGTGTTTGATGTCCGTAACACTCGACGAGAGTGCAAACATGAACTGACGGTGTTTGTTGGTTTGGATCAGGAACTGCATCGCGTCGCTCGGAAGCATCGGCGGCTCGACGAACAACGACGCGATCGCCAACGTCACGAACGCCGACGCATTCGCGGCGTCAGCAGTCGCTCTCGTGCAAAAGTTCGGTTTTGATGGCGTGGATATCGACGACGAGACCGTCGGATCGGCTTTCAACGCGTCGCGTGTGGTCGCGTTCGTGAAGGCGACGCGAAAGGCTCTGGATGCCAAGGACGAGGCATTGCTGCTCACCTACGACGGATACTTCAACGAAGGCGAGCCGTCGTTCTGTACGAGCGCGGCCTACGCGTCGTACACGCGCTGCTTCCCCACGGAGCTGCTCGCGACGGTCGACTGGGTCAACATCATGGCGTACAACGTCGCCCAGGACAACGCGACTGCCGCTGAGATCTATGCAAATGCCCTCAACTCCACCTTCGCTGAGTGGAAGACCGAGCTCAACGGCGACTTCACGAAGGCGACGATCGGCGTGTGCGTGGACAAGTCGTGTGCGTACGGGCCGGGTCCTAGCACTGCCGTCATTGCGTCGTGGAATGCCTACGCGCGTGTGGCTGGCGTCGGTGGAGGCATGATGGTGTATGCGGTGTCGGGGGAAGTCGCAGAGGACTTCGCTGTGACGCGGAGCGTGCTGTCTTAGGTTAACGTCGTCGACACCACAATGACTCTTGATTTTGCATTTGATAACTAATAGACGCTACCTATTCGATCGCACAGATCGCGCAGACCGTAAGCTGGACCACCCCGTGCGATCGCTGTGGATTGTCTGAGACTGATCGCCGCCGATTCCATCGAGAATTGTACTTGTGAGCGATGGAACTGATGTTGCACTCACTCGACCATTCCGGAAGAACCGAGGCTTTCGGTCGGCAAACAGGTCCAATGTGAGTGCTAGGAGGATCGCGCCGGCCAAGAGGATAAGTGTTGCGAGCGCCATCTCCTGGTGTTGCTCCTGTTGTATCCACGTCTTGACGAGCTCTGTTTGTATCGGACGGCACCAGTCTTGCTGTAGACTCGGCTGATCGACAGTGACGCATGGGATGATAAACGATGGGATATGGGGGCATGATGTAGCAGGAACCTCGATGGAGGCCGAGTGGATAGCGTACTGGCGGCTGGCCGAGTTGTCGGAATTGGGCTGCTGCTGAAGCCACAGATTCAGAATTCGGTCGCGCTCGCTTGCACTGATGTTGCCAATCGCCCACGCGGTGGACGAGGACGCTACTGGTACTGGCATCGCATCGACAGCCCCTGACGGAATCGCACAACGACTGAGTGCCTTCAAGTCAGCATCAGTCGAACTTGACGTGTTGGATCCAGCGAAGCAGTCGCCTGCTCGATACGAGAGGATCCTGTCGCCACTGGTGATGTTCAAGGCGGAACAGTCGCGTACGGGGCAGCCCGTGGTTTCAAAGTACCCGCGGTCCAGAGCGAGATCGCTCATACGAAGGCCACACTTCACGTAAACGGGCACGACATTCACAGCGATGCTACTGCCTGCGTTTTGAACGAGAACGTAGCCTGAGTCCCATAGCAGTGCGCGCTGAAGCATGCCGGTCAAACTCTCGAATTTCAGATGAACGCCTTCTAAACGCGCTTGGATATCCACCGGAAGCCTTGACATCAACTCGAGTCGTGGGAGCGTACCCCCAGAGGCCCGAAACGCGTAGAAGACAGAAGCAAAGTCTGATGACAGGCATGCGTCGCCACTTTCCGTGAACGTGATGTTCACAGAAGATCCGATCGCCGCAACGGCACGATCCAGAATCGGCGACTGTGCTGGAGTACTCACAGGCTGATTCGCTGGCATTCCTAAAGGCGAGCTGCTGTCACCGTAGCTGTTTAGATCACGCTTAGAGACCTCTTCATACTGCTGAAGCCATGTCACAAGGATCGGATCTCGTTCTGGAAGACACAGAGCCTGCATCAGCTCTGGATTCGTGGTGCAAGGAATCATCGTTCCCTGGTCGTGAGACGCTTGACCAGAGGTCGATAGATCGACGAGATGAGGCAAGAGCGACTCGTCGTCGAACGTTAGCCACGCTAGCATGGACTCGTCATTCGCGCCTTCTACAGGAGTTGAGATCGCACAGGTCGGGAGAGCAAAAGTCGAGTGGTCGAGTGCGATGGCCAACGAGAGTCCGCAATGCACGCGGACGGCGACTGTGATGCCGTTGGCTGTCATGATGTATCCAGAATCCCACAGAAGCGCCAGCTGCAGCGTTCGTGGGAGCTTCTCGAAGACGAGACCTCGAGGAGCAAGCACTGCTGCGACTTCCGGCGGTGGGGTCGCGTCATTGCCAACGGGGACGGGCGACCATTCTTCATCGTTGCCGCCTTCGCGGTACAATCCATACAGCGTCTCCACGACATTCGTCGCTAGAGCGGATGCCATGTTGAACTCACTGCGAGCCTCCCGGTTCAGTAGCCTTTCGCTTCGTTCGCCGCTGGTATCGCTGGTCGTGGATCGCCTATTTTCGTGGACGTGGCAGAGGCTCCAGTGCCACTCGCTCCAAATAGACGGGTGGAAAGCTAGCTTGGACATCAACCACGGTGTTGAATCCCATAGCGGCGTTTAACTGCCTCAATCATGTGCAGACTGTGACGCCAGTCCAGTCTCTCTCAGTTGATGGCAGCGGCAAAAGTGTAGCCATTTGTCAAATGGCGCGGTGACACACGTCGCAGATTGTATAGTAGTTCGTCCATGTGAGTTCGGCAGGTTTCCATGGCCTGATCGCCCCGCCCCGCACTGCACAGTACACCCACACCAGTGCTCATTCTTGATCCCCATGGCGTCTTTGTGGCTGCAGCTTCCTCCTGCGTGGCGTCCGCACGTGGGCGAAAGTGTGCATTTTTCCAACGGCTCCGCACGGGCGACAGGGTGAGTGACTTGAACTTGCGAATTTTCATCCAATCAGCAGGCGTGCATCTCGTTTTTCCTGTCTAGGTTTTTCGTGTGGTAAGGTTTTTATCTGGCCCATGCGTCAATTTTTCCAACAAAAGCCTGGAGCAGCTGGTCGCTCGTGTGTATTTGTTGGCGGAACTTCCAACAAAACGTTAACAAGGGCGGTCGCCAACGCCAACAAGTGCAATTAGCATCATGGCGCCGACAGCAACGGCAACAACAATGGACGGCTCTGCGACTCCTCCGCTGGGCGCTCGCGTGAGCGACGTCACGGACGTGCTGCAGTCGCCGTCGTCCAGCGCGCGCGCGCCCAAGTTCCGGCTCGAGTTCACGCACGACGTCCGCGCGAAGGAGATGCGCTGGGTGCTGTTCACGTCGGCCAAGCGCGGCGCCGTGGGCAAGTTGATCTTCACGCTGGAGCGCGACGGCGAGAGCGCGCACGTCAAGAGCATCGCCATCAACAAGGAGTGTCGCGGGCTCGGACTCGCGCGCGTGCTGTATCTGGCGTGTCTGTCGACGCTGCACGAGCTCAAAGTGGGCGAGCTGTGTCTCGAGGCCGAAGAAGACACGCGTCGCCACGGCAAACTGGTCGGCATGTACGAGGCCTGGGGCTTTAAGACGGTGGCCGACGCCAAGGTGCTGTTCCTGTACAACCAGAACGACTGCTTCCGCAAGGTGCCCATGTCGCTGAGCTGCCGCGCGCGCGACTTCTTCCCGGCGCCGCCGCGACGCGAGACGTGGTTCTGCATGCTCACGCTCACCACGAGCAGCGGCGCGTGTCTGGTCGCGTCGGAGAACGGTGCTATTGAGGCGCGCGGTGTGGCTGTAGGATCACCTAGTAAGAAGAAGAAGTCGTCGTCGTCAGGGAAGAAGGACGACGCTGTGTGGCAGACGCTGCTGGGCGCGAACGGCGAAATCTTCCTGCGCTCCGTACATGGCAAGTTCCTGTGCGTGGAGGACAGCGGCCAGGTGCTGGCGGACCGGCCGTGGAACTCGACGTGGGAGACGTTCCAGGTCGTGCCGTTCCACGCCGAGCAGGACGCTGAGGACGAGCTGGAGGCCGCGGCGCAGTCGGCGATCGACGTGGCGGTGGAGGAAGCGGCGGCCGTCGTGGCGGCCACGCAGCAGGCGCCCGTGAAGACGCGAGGCGGCGTGGCGCTCAAGGACTTCCACGGCAGCTACCTGTGCATCGACGAGACGACGCAGAAGGTGATGTCGTCACGCAAGCCTGTGCCTTGGGACGGCGGCAGCGACATCCAGTCGCTGGTCTGCAACAAGAGCGACCTCACGCCGCTCTACGTCAAGCTGCTACGCAAGTACGAGACGGCGGACTTCGTCGCGAAGCAGACCGCCAAGTACGGCGCGTTCACGAACGCCACCATGTCCATCGCCGACGCGTACCAGGGGCTGATGGTGCTGACGGGAGACAGCGAGGCCCCGTCCCACAGTTGGCTCCTGCACCACGTGCTGGCAACGGCCGAGGCTGCGCGCGAGGACGGTCACCCGGACTGGTTCCAGCTCATGCTCTTCCTGTACGTTATCTTGTGGGGTCTTTTGGTGGAGAGATCACTGATGGTTGCTCTATTGTCTGTAGGCGTGGTCTCGGTATGCTGTTTCTACTCTGGGCGGACGACGAGAACGCGATGCTGCGCTCGATCTCGGCTCAGGAGTGGATGGTGTCGGCGTCCACGTGGGTCGTGGGCCAGTCCATCCCAAACCGCATCGAGTTTCCAGAACTCAACGCTCTCAACGCTGATCACAACAAGGCTACAGCCGACACAGTGGCTCCACCCAGCAGCCTGGACGACGCCGTGCTGCCCTGGACGCCGGACGAGTACCTCTTCCGTGTGCTGGAGCACAACAAGGCGAGCCTTCCACAGGAGGCGCTGCAGGCCGTTCGTTTGTGGTCATTGCGGCTCTGGTACAAGCACAACTGCTACGACCACCTCTTTGCATCACCACAGGACGCGGAGACCAAGGAGTGGCTGCTCACGATCACAAACTATGCGACAGCACCAAAGGAGAAGATGAAGGCCGTGGAGCCCGAGCGACTCATGCCTTACTACCTGGAGCTCGCACAGAAGTACCTGCCCGCTGAGCTGCAGTGGTGAGTCAGTACGTAGCCGCTGGCGTGTTTTATTATGGAGTGTCGTGGCCAGCCTCAGTCGGGCCGCGTGAGCTCTGGTATTATTGTATGGATTATTGCATATCGGCGTGTGTTGGTTCTGTTTCTACGATTACGCGCATGGGATGCTTGGCCATCGCTGTCACAGCCTGACGCATTCGCTGCTCAACGAGCGTCGGCTGCTCCTGAGCCCATCGCGCCCTCGGCCGTTCGTCTGTCAGCGACTCTTTCTTGGGATTCAGCGACTGCCGTTTGCGTGGACTCCGCGATGATCTTCGTCGACTGGGACTCGGACTTCTGCCTGGAGATGTCGCCGCTGACGTCGACGCTGCCAGCAGCCGCATAAGCTCCACTTTCATACGCAGACGCTTCCGCACGGTCTTGACGTGGACACTCTTCTGCTGCTGCGCCTCTAGCACCGTGCGTTTTGTCTCGTAGTTGACGATCCACTTGACGACCTGCTCCACGTTCTGCGGCGTCGGCGTCGGGTACGAGCTGAAGCCGCCGGCCACGCGCGTGGGCGGCAACACGCCGCTTTCCCCCACGTCCGTGAGCTTGCGCGTGACGAAGCCCCACTGGAACTTCATCTCGTCACTGGAAGCCTGAGCTTCTTCGTACAGAGCCTGTAGATGGCGGTTCTTGGCCTCTAGGTCTTTGATCTCGCGCTGCATTTGCTGTATCTGCCGGGTCTGCGTGAGCTCCTGGGTCTCCAGCTCTCGTATCTTGCAGGCTGCGTCAGTCTCGAAGCTTTGGAACTGCTCGCTTCGCTGCTGCAGTAGCTCTTGGATGCGCTCATGGGCGACAGCGACGTCCTGCTGCGCCCTCTCAGTCTGCTCGATCGAAAGCACGAGCTGAGTCTCCACACTGAGCTTCTGCTGGGTCTCTTCCTTAGCCTTGGTCTGCTGGAGTGTCAGATCAGCACGCAGCCTCATGACTTCCGTCTCCAGTCCGCGGATCTGCGTGTACATATGCAGCGTTTGGTTCACTGCGTGGCGGCAGCGCGACTCGGCGTCGGCGTGACGCTCACTCATCTCTTGGTACTTGGCCAGCGTCCCACGCAGCAGCGTCTGGCTCTGCAGTACCTCACGCGCCAGGTCAACTTCCACAGGCGCTCGGCATTCGCGACAGACGCGGAAATGGGCTGAGTGGCGTGTGGTGTTCGCACGAGTGCTGTCTGTCTTGGGGAGGCGTCTGGATGCCTGGACACGAGACGAGAGACGCTGACTCGAATCAATTCGGTGTCCAAACCACTGCGCACTGTGGACGCACGTGAGCACCACACAGTCGCGCGTAACACACACAAACTCCAATGTCATTGCGTCCACTCGAAGCCTTGCTGTCGACTTCAGGTGCGCGAGCAGAGCGTGGCACTGGCTCTCGATTCTTGGCACGTGCAACGCCAAGGCGACTTCAGCTTTGACTCTGCGCTCAGCAACCTCTTGATCTTCATCTATGTCTTCTTGTCTACACTGCTGTAGCGGAGGAAGCTGAACTTCATGGGACAAAGAGCCGCTTCTTGCATCCACTCGCGTGATGATCACCATTTGCTCGTCATCTGCGTGGCCTTCCTGGAACATTGCGTTGCTGAGCTTGTGTGACGCCCTCACAGCCGCCTGCACCACGAAGCAGCCTCCTGGATACACGCGCGGGATGGACACGTCGGGCTCCGTCGCCGTCATGGAGCGTTCACGCGCACACAGTGAGCGGATCGTCGTATCCAGAGCCGTCTCGTCGAGCTTCAAGGCCTCCGCCTCCGTGTACAGCACTGCCACTGTCTCACTCTCGCATATGTTTGGTGGTATCATGCGCTTGGCCAGATCTTGGAGATGTGCCTCAAACCGCAACAGACTGAGCTTCATGAAGTCGCAGCTTCGGACCTCCACGTCATCTGACAGCCTAACGTCCTTCGCCTTCAGTTTGATCTCGGTCTTTTTTTTTTTCTGCAGTGGCTGCGTCGACAGCCACGCCACCAGCACGCCTTCATCGTCGAACACTGCAGTGTCAGGGATCCAAACACCGCGTACGTCAGTTAGATGAGAGAAGAGCCAATGTGTTGCAGCTCGCCTGCTCACGAGGCTCTGGGCCACAACATCGTCGTCCGCTGCGAGATTTCCTGCGTGGGCGACTGGGTCCGCACTTGCTGTCATGCTTCCTTGAGTGGCGATACCTTCAGTCTCTCGTAGTCGCCCACTCATCCACCACATTTCCTGAAAATAGCTCACCCATTTCAGTCTCACGGCGCGTGGTACTCGCCGCGTCTTGTGACAGGCACCCGCGCCTTCCACATTGCTTCGGACTCTGCTTGTTGGCCTCCGTTATACCGCCTTTGCTCTGTGGCTTGGGCAGCTACAGCCGCGCTTCGTGGACTGAGGTTCGCGATGTTGAGCAGTGCTTGGCGGTTGCCGCGTGGTGGACTGGGCAGCAGACTCAGTGCGGACGTGACGCTGAATGCCGTCGGACTGGTGGCGGTTGAAGCCGACGATGTACAGTCAAATGAGACCATGGGACCAAGTGAAATGACTGGGCGACTGGCTGGTGAAGACATCGATGGACTGCCGACAGAGCCTCGGAACGTACTGCGCCACCCCCACGCACTCAAGGCCGACGACTCGCGACTGGCAGTTCCTGTGGCTGGGACAGAGCTCATATCTCGTGACTCGTTAGACTTCACCGAGGATTTTGGAGACACAGGCTCAGAGTGGCCATCGACGGATGGGAAGAGCGTCGAGTAGGGACGGGCCATCGAGCGTTTGTCCTTGAGATGGCGAGCCAAGTGCGAGTTGGGCTGGCTCGCCGTCGCAGCAGTCGCAGTCGTGGCTTGCGACAAAGCGAGCGAGTCGCCAGTCAGTGGTATGCTCGTGAATAGCTGCTGCCAGGGCTTGTCGACGTGGTAGTGTGCTGGTGGAGCGAGCCCGTCTTTCGGCTGCTGCTGGTGCTTCGCAGCCATTTTCTCGTTCCACTGGTGGCGCTCGATCAGCACGTTGCGGATGCTGAGCAGGCTATGCGGACTCAGGCGTCGCCAGCCTCGTTCCGACAGCTCCAGCACCACCACGCGCGTCGTGCTCATGTACACAGCAGCCCCTAGATCCCACTGCTTCACTGGTGATATCAGCGCAGACGCGCCATTAGTAGAAGTGGGGGACGTGGAGCCTCCAGACGCCCCAACCGCAGCCGTCGGGTTCACTGTGGCGATCGCCACTCCGAAAAACTCCTGCGCGCCGATCGTCGCCACGCGCACGAGCACCGACTTGGTCGGCGTCCCTACTGCTGGACTCGTCGAGGACGAAGCCGAAGCCGAAGCCGCCGACACGCGGATCCTCATGAACACGCCGATCTCTCCTTCCTTGACGATGTACAGCGACCGCTGGTGGGACGGCTCCTGCAGAAACAAGTGCCGTGTCTCGTGCGTGACCTCCTGCAGGTCGTGAGCCACGCGGATGCACTGGCCGAAGTCGCAGCCCTTGAAGAAGCTTAGTCGTGACAGGAACTCGGCGCGCTTGACCATGACCTGCTGGATGTTGACGCCGGGCAGCGCCGTCTGCACGTGCTGCAAGTGGTCGCGGTCGAACACGAGCAGGTCGGTGTCGCACGCCGCCATGGTCGTCGCCGACCGCTGCAGACGCGTGACCAGACTCAGCTCGCCGAACGAGTCGCCGGCCGAGAGCGTCGCGATCACCTCGTAGTGTTTGATGGTGCTGCCGGCCGTGGTCACGTCTTCGTTCACGATGTTGATCTTGCCGCGCAGGATCAGGAACGCGCGGCTCTCGATCTTTCCCTGGCGGAACAGATACGTGTCCTTGGAGATGTTGGTGAACGTCACGACCTTGGCGAGGCACCGCGCGAGTTTGTGGCGGTCGACGTGCGGACCCGGGACGTCAAATTTGCTCAGAAACGCCGTTTGCTCGATGAGTCGGCCGATGAACGACGTCTCGTCGGACGACCGCTGGGCTGGCGGCTTGCTGAGCACGCGTCGCGTCTCCGAGCGGATGATCCCGAGCGAGGACGACGGCGAATCCCAGGCGATGCGCGACGACACGAACTCGAACTCCTCTGTTAGCAGCGGTTCTTGGTGGAGCCGTCGGAAGAGATCCAGATACAGCGTCTTGCCCGCAAACTTCTGGTTGTACGCGGCCTTGAACTGCTTGATGAACATGACGAGGTAGTGGGCCACGTGCGGGTTCGACAGGTGCAAGTTGCGTGCGTTGACAACGAGCTTCCACTCCTCGATCAGCGTCGTGGCCAGCAGAGCCTCGGCATCCGAGTCGATGGAACTGGTCGGGCCGCTGAGCTGCGAGGCCGCGATGTAGAGTCTGCGGCTGATCACAACACATAGCGTGTCGCCCTTGGCTCGCACGTCGGCTGTGCGCGGCTTGTCCAGCAGCCCCATCTCACCAAAGCTCTGGAACAGCGACTTGCGGGCCACGACCGTCGACGTCGACGTCGCCTGGGTGCCAACCGCGCTGGAGTCGGAGTCCACGACGCCGTCTTCCAGTAGCACGACCTCGGCTTCACCTTCGGCCAACATGAAGTACCTGTCGTCCTGCTCACCCTGGCGACAGATACACTCACCGTCAGCGTACGCCTGCAGTTGGCACCGGTCGATGAGGAACTGGCGCTGCGCCGGTGAGAGCTCTTTGAACATGCGGTCTTTCTCCAGCACGCAGTGCGCACGCAGCAAGTACCGATACAGCAGCAGCGCGTGGAAGGGCTTGAGCAGCGTCTCGAAGTCGCGCTCCGGAAGCACCATGCAGGCCACGGCGCCGCTCGCCACGGCGTTGTACTTGCGCGCGGGCTTCTTCTGCAGCAGCGCCAGCTCACCGAAGTACTCGAGCTCATTGTGCGTCTGGATCTGGACCTCCATCATCGCGTCCTGCACGGAGCGTCGCCTCGCCGGCATCGGAACCATAGCGGTGACTGCACTAACACCGCCCGCACCGCTGTAGTTGCCTGTTGATCCCGTGCCCGTGGTGCGTCGCTGCGTGATGAGCACTTTGCCGTCCTCGATGAAGAACAAGTCGCGCTCTGGCTGGCCCTGCACGTAGATGTACTCGCCGTCCGCGAAGTTGGCGAGCCGCGTGGCCTGGATGAGCTGCTCTTCCGTGCAGTGCTGCTCCTGCAGCAGTTGCTTGAGCAGCGGCACGCGGTTGATCAGTCGCCGCTTGCGCTCGCTCTCGGCGTTGGAGGTGGCGTTGAGACTGCGCGTGGTGCCGTGGGACTTGAGGCCGCGTGGACTCGTAGGCAGCGGCGACGACCTCAGCGGCGGCAGCGTCGACGACCCAGACGAAGCCGACGTGTTGATGGGCGGCGGCGTGGGGACGGGAGTCCTGCCGACCACTGGCGACGCGCCATTGGCTCCGACGTCCGGCATTTCCACTGGAGACTGAACTGGACGCGATACTTTCGCCGCGTCTGTGTGGTTTCGCTCATGGCGGCTACGAAAATAGTCGACACTGGGATGAAATCCCAAACGAAGGTGGCTGCACGGATCGGTGTATTGTACTTCGCGACACTAACACACACATAAAAAGAGAAACGAGAGACCTGCTCGGCGACTAAACTACCAACCACTACTTACCAGCGTGACAGTCTCACTTACTCGACCGACGACACCGCCTTGTTCACGAGCGGATACAGCTTGGACCGCAGCGTGAACACGATCTGCATGGCGCTCGGACGCTTGGACGGGTCCAGATCCAGGCAGCTCCGTGCCAGATCCACGAGCTCCGGCGGACAGTCGTCGCGGAACGTCGGTAGCAGCTTTCCTTCGGCCACCAAGTGCACGATCTGCATGCTCTTCATCTTGTTGCGGGTCTTGTCCTTGTTGAATCCGTACGGCAGCGCGCACGTGTCGATCTCCGACAGCACGATGCCGTACGAGAACACGTCGGCCTTCTCGTCGTACCGCTTGCCCTCCAGCACCTCTGGGGCACTCCACAGGATCGTGCCGACGCCGTTGGTCATGGTCTCTTCACTGGAGCTCTCACGACTGAGCCCAAAGTCACTGAGCTTGGCTCGGACCTGGTTGTCCAGCAGAATGTTCTTCGACTTGAGGTCGCGGTGGATCACCACGGGCACCAGCGAGTGCAAGTACACGAGCGCGTCGGCAATGTCCTTGGCCAGCGTGAGCTTGGCGTCGGCCCACGTCATGGTCTCAGCCGCCGGCAGTCCCAAAAAGTTCTCGAGGTCGCCCTTCTCCATGTACTCGGTCACGATCGACAGGTTCACGAGCGAGTGCCACGCGATGCCGCAGAACGCCACGATGCGCGGGTGCTCGAGCATGGACGCCAGGCGGATCTCCTCCGAGAACTGCTCGAGCGCGCGCACGTCCTTGCGCTTGGTGGGCAGCAGACACTTCATGGCGACGTACCGCGACTCGAACTGGCCGAGCCAGACCTCTCCGTTGGCGCCCTTGGACAGCACGCGCAGGAAGTTGAGCTGCGAGAACGCGATGCGCTTGGTGATGACGGTCGGGTCGGACACGAACCGCTTGAGCACGACCGACTTGGAGCACAGCGCGTCGTTGGACAGCGTGTCGTCGTCGCCGCCGCCGCCCTCGGCGCGCGCGTGGGCCTCGAACACGTCCATCGAGTTGAGCATCGTGGCCTTGTGGCCCATGGAGATGAGGTTGGCCGTGGGCGAGTGCGACTTGAGGTTCTGCCGGTTCTTGTGCATGTACCACACGAGCCCAAAGAGCGCGAGCAGCGCGGCCGCCATCACACCCACGCACACAGCGGCGGCCGTCGAGAACATCCGCGTGCGTGGCGCCGACTCGAGCGCGAGCCACGCGTCCACGGTCGCGCCGCTGCTGGCCGCGCACATGTCGTAGTCCGACGCCGTGTGGTCGCGACACGGCACGATGAAGTCGCCGCGCAGCTGACACGACTCGGAGCCGCCGAACGCCTGGTCCGTGAGGTGAATGGCGTACAGGTTGTTGGCCGAGCCGTTGGCCGTGGTCGCGTGGACGCGGATGACCGGGTTGGGCACGTCCGGGTTCTGGCCGTCCTCGGCCCAGACCACGCCGCCCATGACGGCCACGCCGTCCATGTCCTTGGGGTTGACGGCGCAGCGCGCGAGCGGCGCGACCAGGTCCTTGGCGCAGTCGCTGACCAGGAAGTGGTTGTTCACGCCGCAGCGCAGGATCTCACAGTCCGTGTCGTTGGTGGCGAGCGTCTCGATGACCGAGATGTCCACGTGCATGTCGGCCATGGTGCGCGAGCAGCTCGTGTAGATCTGCACGAGCCGCGAGGGCGTGGCGAACACGAAGCCCGTGTCCCAGATCACGGCGCGCTGCAGAAGCCCCGAGAGCTGGTCCCACTGGAGGTTGTTGAACGACGCGAGTCGCTTGGAGATGTCGGCCGGCAGGTCCTTGGCGGCGATGGCCACGGGGCTGGCGGTCGTGCCGTCCTGGTACGCCTTGTACAGACGCCGCACGAGGTCGCCGTCGGCGGCGGCGCGCTGGGGCGCCCACGCAGCGAGCGTGAGCGTGAGCGCGAGCAGCACAACGTTCCTCGTCATTCGCGCCATATTCGAGAGGAATCAGACCAAGAGCTACGCGACTATACTCGCCAACGTTGGTTGTTGGATGGAAATGTTGGCGATGCTTTAGACTATAGACGCCAGCGTCGCGCGATCTCGAGGGTGTCGTCGGCGATGTTGGCGGAGAGGCGGACTCGTCGTTCCTCCTGATGAATAGACTAGGTCTTTACGACGAGTTTAGACTGGATGTTGGCTGTCGGCCGATAGACTGCAAGCGAAAGCCCCGTGCCGAATCGAACGAACCGAAGAGCTGAGGCAGACGAGGCAGTTGCGTTAGGGTGGAGGGTTGGCCATCCCACTCTCTGGGGAGATCCGAAGCCAGTCACACCCAGAAGCTCCTTTCTGCCAATCATATCGTTGATTATGACACCAGGGTACCCTTTGATTGGATGAAATGCTGCGAACCCGCCCCCTCATCCATCACGCGGCGTGATTCACGCCGCACGAGCGGGTTCGCTCATGCCACCTGCTTCCTGATTATTCTGCGACGTGTGAGATCGTCTCGCCATTGGCGCCACGTTAGACCGTTCTTAGACCGCAGCAGATCCCTTGGATCGAGCAGCCACCAACACACACGGCAGCACCTGCGAGCGCAGCGTGAAGACGATCTCGGCGGCGCTGGGGCGGTCGGCGCCGCTGATGGACACGCAGCGGCGCGCCAGCTCCTGCAGAGACGCGGGGCAGTCGCTGCGGAAGCGCGGTGTGAGCTCGCCCTTCGTCACGAGGTGCATGAGCTGCATGCTCGTCAACTGGAGCTTGCGCACTTCGTCGTTGAGTGAATACGGCGGCAGACACGTGTCCAACTCAGCGAGCACGATGCCGTAGGAGAAGATGTCGGCCTTCTCGGTGTACGCCTCACCGCGCAGGATCTCCGGCGCAGTCCACAGCAGCGTGCCGATGCCATTCGTCATCGTCTCTTCGAACGACCGCTCGCGGCTCAACCCGAAATCGCTCAGCTTGGCTTGCAGGCTCTCATTCAGCAAGATGTTGTGGGATTTGAGATCGCGGTGGATGATGGACGGCACCAGCGAATGCAGATACACGAGCGCACTGGCAACGTCGATCGCGATGCACATTTTGTCTTCATTCCAGCGCAGGCGGCCGCTCTGTTTCGAGTTCATGAGATCCGACATGTCGCCTCGAGCCATGAATTCCGAGATGCTGCAGATATCCGAAAGCCGCCGCCACGCCAACCCAATAAAACGCACAATGTTGGGGTGCTCGAGACTGGATGCCAGCCGGATCTCCTTCGCGAAGAGCTCGATGGCTGCCCTGTCGTGACGCTTCTCAGGCAGCAAGTTCTTGATCGCAATCGTCTGGCCGTTGTGCTCTGCGCGCCAAACCTCGCCATTTGCGCCTCTTGCGATCAGTTTAATGAAGCGGAGATCTGCGTACGGTATGCGTTTCTTCATGAGCTCCCGGTCTTGGCGCAAGATTAGCAGATCCTCTGATTGCCGACACAGGCTTTGGTTCAGCATGTCGACTTCCATGACGTCTTCATCTGACTCCGCTCGGTTCAACGTCAACTCAGCGTAAAATGAGTTGTTTCTCAGGGACATTGGTACGATTGCTGCGATGCCGTCGTCTGATTTGCCTGAGATCGTCGGCAGTTCACCACTGGTGAACATCATCGTCGACGCCTGTCCGCGCAGCGTCTGCCGCCGCTTCTTGTAGTAAAACAACGCTATGCACCCTCCAAGAGCAAGCGCAAAGGCGAAAACGATCAATGCCATGGCAGCAGTAGAGAGGCCTGCACCACTGCCGTCACTGGCTGCTAACTCCGCGTCAATCCAGACGTCCACGAAGCCTCCACGGCTTGGCGGGCACCAGTCGCCTCCATTTTCTGGCGTCCGCACCGTGCATGGTACGATGAAGAATGGCTTTGCAGGGCAGTCTTTCCTTGTTCGAAGAGGTGTCTGTTCTTGATTGATTGTGAATGCAAACGTAGCCGCTGTCGTCGCGTTGGCTGTGGATGGTGCTTCATAGCGATACACTCGAATGTCCGGCGCACCATCAACGTCGCCGTCTTGCGCCCACAACGTGCTCTGGGAGCCAACGCGGACGTCATCTTCGATGGCACACTGCGAGACTGCTCTTACGCCCACGATGGAGCAGTTGCTGGAAGCAAAGACGAGATTCTTCTGGTTACACGCGACGAGGGGACAGAAGGCGTCGTTGAACACGTCCTTGGACACGAAGATCTGGCTCATGGGCTTGCCGCACGGCACGTGGACTTGGATCAGGTCGCCGTTCGTGGTGAGAACGAGGCCAGTGTCCCACAGAAGAGCGCGCTGCAACAGACCAGAGAGCGCACCCCACTGGAGGGATTTCTCCGACAGTCGCCGAGCGAGCGTCGCCGGTACGGTGGACAGGGAGATCTTCTCTGCGAGCACGACCTTAGCGCGACTGAGCTGGTATAGTTTAGAGACGACATCCACCAACGCCAGCGTGCGCGGGATTGCTGCCATGGACAGCGCAAGCCACAACAACGTGTGATCTGCTGCGCGAGGGCGTCCGCGCCTTCGTCGTCGTGGAATCTGCAACATGGCTCTGTATCTCGCGAAGAGATGGCTACACTCGGCTTCAACTGGTGCTCCTCCACGAGCTCACGCGGATGAGCGCTTCAACCGTGCGAGAGGCTTTCGATACGCAGGAGAGGTAGCGCAACAGAGATCGTGTACCGATAGATGGAAGAGGCGTGGCCCATCGACGTCCAGAAAGCGAAGCACAGCATGAACCATCGCCTCGACGCTGGTGATCTGGCTCCAGTTCCTCGAACAATCCGTGAACAGAATGGTGTTTTGTAATTATGATGATTATGAACTCTATTTCGGCTATTTCCACTGTAATTGTTTAATTAGTGTGGTTCACACTAATTTGGGCACCTGAGGTGGACCACAGCTGGTCCACAGAACCAGCGTAACGGCGAACTCTTCCCATCAGACCCAAGAAACCTCTGTCACTTTGTTCTCCGTGTGCCTTTTCTCCACGGTGGTGCTGTTACACATGGCTCTGGGTTCGACAGATAGACCATAAAACCCGACCATGGAGAAGCCTTCAAGTTCAACGTTGAGGTGTCATGCGTGGGCTTCTTTCTTCACGTTTTCGTCGACATGCGACCGCGCATGTGCATGGCGCTGTCAAACGACCGACCCCAAGCAGTCCTGGCAACGGGAGTTTCGCAGGCGTGCGCCATCCATCATAGACCCAACTCCTTACGTCACTCGTCACACGTCACACATTAGACGCCTGCGACCAGCAACGGGCGCACGCCAGTCGCGTCCAGCGCGCTCTCCGTTCTGCTGCACACAGCACACTCGCTCCGTCCACCCTTCTGCTTTTCCCCTGAGTTCATCTCACGGATTTATCCGCACGTTAGACTCAAATGCCAGTTGCAACGAGAACGAGACAAATTCATTAACGACTTGGAGGAATGTGATTGGCTGAAAGAGCCGCTCTTTTCACGCCAAGCACCCGCTTCC
The DNA here is from genome assembly GCA_023337545.1 of Pythium coloratum. NCBI lineage: Eukaryota > Oomycota > Peronosporomycetes > Pythiales > Pythiaceae > Pythium > Pythium coloratum. The sequence goes on from JAADXE010000192.1 coordinate 33,000, forward strand.
AGTTCATACCTACCTTGAAGCAGGGCCATACAGTTGCTCCATTAGCCTGTGATAGATAATATTCAGCGGTTTTGTAATATGCCTTTTTCATAATGTTTCCCTTGATGAGATCCTCTTATATCGGATACCTTGGGGATCGATTGATCTCAGAGGGGCATCTGAGGGGAAGACAGAGTGATGGTGTCTTCGTTATGGATTGTGGGATAGATCATCACTCCTAGGCTTGAACCCCTACCCTCTGTGCACTCCCCCACAAGTCGCTGACTGTTTGGTGGCACTTTATGCGGCGCCGGACTGTCCTGTCTGTCAGCTGAGTGGTTTTGTTGCATTCCTTCTGCCTTCTGCCTTCCGCCACCACGTCTATCGCCGGCGCTTGACTTTAGACCCACCGCATCCAGAGAAGCCGTCAGTCTCGACAAGCTCCATCGCCGCGCACAAGCCCGAAAGACTACTCTGAAATTTTAGTCTCCATTCCCAACGAAAGTCTAAACCCCTGAAACCCCGACACCATGGCCGTGCATCCTATCTCCAACAACGACGTCGTCGACGACTCGCGCGGCGCCGCCTCTGATCCCAGTACGTTTAGTCTCCTGTACTGTATGTAGCTCCTCAAATGGAGAGCTCCTACTGACTCTGTATCTTCCTTCTTGGCTACTGCAGTCATCGTGCTGGACTGGGACGACACCATCCTGCCCAACACGCACCTGGCCATCCTGGGCTTCGCCGACGAAAGCGCCAGCTTCGCATTATCAGAAGAGGTGCGTCGCGTGGCTCCTGCTCATGCATCGCATTCCCCTCGTAATCCGCGTGCTGACTGGCATTCTGTTTCTATATTTACGACCACACAGAGCACCAAGGAACTCGAGAAGCTCACCGACGAGATCGTCGCCTTCCTCACGGTCTGCGTCAAGCTCACGCGCCAGGTCTTCATCGTCACCAACGGCCAGCACGGCTGGGTGCAGCGCTCGTGCAGACGCTTCCTGCCGCGCGTGCTGCCGCTGCTGGACCACATGACCATCATCTCGGCCCGCAGCAAGTACGAGGCCGTGTACCCACGCTGCCCCGTGGAGTGGAAGATCGCCACGTTCTCCGACGTGCTCTGCCGCCCCGACGACAAGGACGCGTCGCCCGAGCTCTTCTCCGAAGTGGACGGCGAGCATCGGCAAGTGATCGCCTTTGGCGACTCGCCCCACGACCGCAGCGCCATCCAGTACGTGGGCAAGCGCACGCCCAATCTCTGCGTCAAGTCCATCAAGTTCCTCGAGAACCCGACGATGCAGCAGCTCCAGAAGCAGCTCACCCGCATGGCGGGCTTCCTCAACCAGCTCTGCGCGCACCACGAAGCCCTGGACATCGTCATCTCGGCCGAAATGCTGCGGTAAATCCCGAGTTGTCCGGCGTCGGGGCAACATCTATTTAAGTGTATTTTTAACAACGCCAACACACCCTTTATCAACCTTCGGTCTGTCTTTCTACTTCTCTTTGTGTGTCTGGGGGGGGGGAGGGTGGATGGTTTGAGTTAATGTGGCTGCCGCGAGCGAGCGGCTACGATCTCAGCGATGAAGGCCAGCAGCATCACCATGGTGAGTTGCCTTGCTTCTAAACGTTTAATACCGTCGCTTTAATTATCCGCAATTGAGAAGGCAGCAGGCACCGACGACACAAGCGGAGCCACATCCCGCAGCGACTCGCTCCTCTGAACGAACATGAGAGAAGACGTGGGAGTCGCAACCAAAGCGAAGATGAAGAGGATTCTCGCAGCTATGGAGGGTGGCGCTACTACTCAGAAGCGAGGTACCCGCCGCCCATGACGGTGATGTGTCTGCCCCCGCTGGAGTTCTACGAGAGAGACCGACGCCACCACCGACACGACATAGGCCACAGAAGGAGACGAGACGAGGTGAGACGGTGGTACATATAGCTGTGTGCTTTGGTGGTTTGCTTTCGTTGACCAAGTTCGAGATTGTTTTAGCAGAGGCAACGGTACAGGCGCGATGATTCCAGGTCGTCGAGCTCAGAATCTGAGAGTGACTATGAAGAACGCATACGAAGACAACCTCAGGACGATTTGCGATCCCAACGAGTCCGCTCGCTTCAGGAAATGGCAAAGCTGCAGCGCAACGCCGCGAGAGTCATCCAGGTACGTCCGATCTAGCACTCTAACCATACACTGGAGATGCTGACGCCTCATCTGGATCTGTGTAGCAAGAGTACCGCTTCTATCGCAATCGGTGCCACAACCTCAAGCGGCAAGCGACTCAACTGCAAATCCGCGTCTGTCACTTCCTGGACGCGTTTCTGAAAGACGACGTGTTGCCGTATCTCGTTTCCGAGGCCTTGATCGAGGCCCTGCGCGACCAGGCAAAGCTAGGCAACAGTACCAGTATCAGTATTGGGGACGGGGCTCTCGCCACGCATGCGGAGGGCGTTTACCACGAACTGTTGGACAGCGTGGTGTCTGATGTGTTCCAGGTACGCAGTGACAGAGCTGTTGATCAGCGATTGCCCTGTGGACGGCTGTAGCTGATGACATGTGGTTGTTGGAATGGTGGTAGGCGGTCGTGGACTCGATGGTTCGCGAGTACATGGTCTCCAGACTGGATATGACTCGCGCGTCTCAGCCGCCTAGCAGCGCAGTTGGTGACGACATAGTCGACGGATTGGTCGCAGAGCTTGCGGCTGAGATCGTCCCTGAAGGCAAGATCCCACTAAGGTGACTGCAAGGATGCTGCCGCTGACTGACGCCTGTTTGTGTAGCGCTCACGGAGCTGGTGCAGGGCTACATCACCTGGCGCCACCACGACGACCAGTGGCAGGCGCTTGTGCAGGAGCAGCTTCAAGATATCGTAGTCGACACGACGGTGGAGTTGGTCGTAGAGAGCATACTCAGTCGGCTCCATTTGGGAGCTTCAAATGGGTACACCTGAAGTTTACCTGATATACCTTAACTCAGTATGCTTGATCGATGCTGTCCACCTGAGTCTGTGTAAATTACAGCGATATATTTCCTTCGCCTGAGTCTGACTGAGTCAGTCATCTGGACACGGTTGGTGGTCATTTGCGAAAAGCAACTCCACATTAGCGAGCATTATGGCGACACCTAGCGGCTCTACCTTCGGCGGCGCGTTCGTCAGCGGCCAGGCGCCGTCATCATCACTAGCAAGCAGTATCAGCGCCTTCGGAAACCCATTCGCTGCGGCCAGTTCCAACGTGTTGGCGTCTGCGACGACGGCAGCGACGTCCGGCCAAATCGGCTCCAAAGAGGACAAGATCAGCATGATGGCGGCGTTCTCGGACATGGGACTGGAGCTGGAGGCCAGCAGCTCAGCTGCGGCGGCTGCGGCGTCTTCCGCGAAGGCCTTGCTGGCGAAGAAGATCCAGGAAAGGCAGGAGGAGGAGCAGGCGGAGGCGCTGCACCTCGCGCGGCGGCAGGCGCGACAGACCGCCAAGCAGCACGAGAAGAAGATCGCGCCCGTGTCGGCGCTCATGCAGGCCATCGACGCGTTCGCAGGCGAAGTGTCGCAGTCCGACTCGTTCTCGTCGACGCTCAGCCGCAAGAACGCCGCGTCCGCAGGCGCGTTCAGTGCCGGCTCGCGACGGGCGCAGCGGAAGCAGGACAATAACGGCGGTGCGAAAGACCGCGGCGGCAAGAGCGTGCGCGACGTCAAGCGCCACCAGCGGAGAGAGACGTACCGAAACCTATAGACGACGAGCAGACAGAATTTTAGAGTACACAGACACAAGCCCGCAATGAATGCAAATGTATACCCCCTCAGAACTGTTCACAAGACGAGATCACGACCACTGCGACTGCATACATCTAACGTTAGGATATTGTACAGTAAGTGGCGGCTGCTAGTCCACAGCGGAGGGGCAGCCGAGGCGAAGAGGCTTCAAGGCGGTCTTCGGACTGTGATGTGGTCTCATGAGCAGCTCAATTTGATTTATAGGTGATACAAGAAGCTCTGTTGGCAAAACACGGTGTAGTTCGCGTCTCACCTCTAAGTCGCATTTGCGTGAGGTGAGCTTGGTGCGGACTCGTGCGCGCCCATGGACCGCGAGCAAACGCCGCTCAAGCAGCGGCAGAAGGTGCGTGGTGGTGGTCTGGACCAGCGTGTGCTGTGTGTGTTTGTATCAGTAGCGAGAGCTGACGACGTCTCTGTTGTCCACAGCGCAGCAGCAACCGCGGCTCCGTCTCCGCTGTCAATGCTGCGGGTGAAGGCCCCGCGACTGCCCGCGCGTTCCGCAGCAACGCCCCCACGCAGCGCGTGCGTCCACATGCATGTCTACTGTTTGCATGAGCGAGTGCTCACTGTGTTTGCTGCTTCGTTTGCGGTTTGTAGGGCCGCGTGAAGAGCTCCGCGAATGCGACGCCGTCGCCGTCTGCACCAATGGCGCTCGCGCGACCGCCGCTCACGATCCTGCGCGCGCCACCCACTGGCAGCAGCGACGCGTACTACCCGCCGTCTCCGTCGGCCGTCCCCGTGCCCAAGACGCCGACGCTGTACGATCCGAACGCCCGCCCCACGGCGTCTCCGCAGCAGCAGCAGCACCAGCACCACCGCAACTCGATGCTGCGTGTTAACACGGCGCCGTCAGCAGCTGGAATCCACGCGAATCCCGCGTCTGCGTCGCCCGTGGGCCCCACGACGACACCACAGTCGCTGAGGAAGCACTCGCTGACGCCCGGCTCAGCCGCGCAGCCTCCACCGCCGCCCTCCGTGCTGCAGCGTCCCAACGCTGCCTTCGCAGTGGTGCCGCTCGTGAGCGCGCCCCCTTCCAGCACGAAACTCATCGCCTCCAACTTCCAGTTCGCCAGCGACATCCCCACGAAGCTCGCGACGTGTCTGGAGCTCAGCAACTTTAGCGTCATTGGCACGCTCGGGTTCGAAGGCGTGGGCAAGTCCACGCTGCTGTCGCTGCTGGCGGCCATGAGCTTCGAGGCGTCGCCTGCGACGGCCAAGTTCGACATGGACACGCTGAGAGACCGCACGCTGACGCCGTACCTTCTCGCTGAACGACTGGAGACGCAGCTCGCGCTTCACCAGGAGACCCAGGGCGTGGATCTGCTAGTGGCCTGCGAGGCGCCGAGACAGCGAGCCAACCTCGGCGGACTCGTGCTGCTGGACACGCAGCCGCTGCTCAGCGCGTCCCACTTGGCTGAAGTGCTTTCACGCAATGAGTCCTCGTCACTGTCGTCGTCCTCGTCGCTGTCGTCGTCGTCAGCCGCGCGCTTCGGTGGGCTGGCGCCCGAGCAGCAGATCGAGTTGGCGTCGCTGCAGATCGCGATCCTCATGCTGTCGGTGTGCCACTACGTCATCGTTCCCTTGCGCCACACGAACGGCTCACTCGTCGACTTGGAGATGGTCGAGTTGCTACGCAAAGTCCACGACAAGATGCAGCAGTGTCGTCTGCCCAACGTGTCAGGCCACGTCGTTAAGGACAAGCACCACGCGCAGCTTCTGTTTGTCGCCAACGAGTCTTCCGACGCGACAGTGAGCGCGACGGATGAGAAGGCCATGCGCGCGTTGGAGCATTTACTGCCCGCTGGGTGGCTGTACAAGCCAAACTCGTCCACTGACCAGCACCCGTCGACTGCTAAAGCGTGTGGGGCTCCACTATGGAAGTTCGCAACGCTAGACGCTTCGACGACGTCGCGTGAGCGCGTCGATGTGTGGAAGTCCCACGCACTGCAGTGGTCTCGCCTAGTCGAGTCGCTGCCGGCGTCGCCTTCTTTCACGAAGTCGTCGCCCACGTCCGCGCCGACGGCGCCTCCCTCGTTGACGCTGAAGGAGTGGCTCAGCAACACGGCTCGTGTGTGGGAAAGCATCAAGCGGTCCGGCGCTCTCACGGAGGAGTACTCGACGCGCGACCACTATTGAACATCGCAGGGGCACTGGGCCTTGGGGTTATCGATACTATGCGTCAAGTGTGGTCGAAAGCTTCACTTGTTCCACCTACTTTCAGTGGAGCTGGTTTGTCTGGGACCTCCGTCGAAGACCCTCGTCAGCGACTCGCGTTCGTTCCTTCGATCTGTAGCAATTTCCAGCCACGCGTGGGATCGTAATGAGCATCCATTGCCTCCAACACGTAGTCAGCCATAGTCTGCAGTGCTGGCAGTGGCGCGTCGAGTGTAATCATTGACGAAAGAGGATGACGAGATCGAAAAGAAAACCACCAACTTTACTCATCTAATGACCCCCGTGTTCATGCAATTAACGATATCGTTCTATTGGTTCACCGCCTGCGGTCGCTGTCAGCGGCAGCCTTGAGCTGCTTCATCAGCGCGTCCATCGACTGTTTGTCGCCCAATCCGCTGACAAAGTACAGCAGCTCCGACCGCGCGAGCGTGTACAAGTTACTGAACGACAGGAACTCGCGTCGACTCACGATGGGGAACACTCGCACGTGGAGGCGCGCGGCGGTCTGCAGGAGCGTGCTGAGCTGCTCGCTGGCTTCTTCGCGCTGCTCGCGCGTCGCGTCGGTGCCTTGACTCTCGAGCACGACGACCAGCACACGGCACTGGGTCAGCGTCTCGTGGTTGGCGGCAGTGTCTGTGCATGACAGCACGCGACTGACGAACCCACGCGCACTGAGGTCCCGTGCGAGGCGGTCTCGCAGTGGACTCACATGGACGTTCGAGAACACGGCGATGGGCATCGCGACTCGCTGCTGGGCAGCCGCATCAACCACAAGAGGACTTGCATCCTCGGTCTTGTGCTCTTCGTCATCTTCGAATTCCGGCTCCGACTCTGAGTGGCTGTACATGCGGCTGCCCGAGTCGCTCTTGATATGCCGCCGCGCACTCGCGTCCTTGCGCATCGCGTCCTTGAGTTGAGGCAGCAGCGCTTTCCACGCCGCCTCCAACTTTGCGTCGTCCACTTCAAAATCCACACCACTGGGTGTCGCCGCCACTCTCGCTGTGATGAAGTCGTGGAAGGGGATCCGGTGGCTACGCGGCACGAGTGCGTCCAGCAGCTCGTCGTCGCCGTCCATCGGCTCGACCATGAGCGCGACCACGGGCTTGCGGATCATCTTGGCGAACGCCAGCTCCTTCAGACACCACTCCGAGTTGGTGTAGCCGCCGCACACGACGCTCACGACCACGGAGCAGTTGTGGATGCCACGCGCGATCTCTTCGCGCCACACGGCACCACCGCCGATGCCGCTCGGATCCATCGTGTCCATCCAGCACGTGAGCTTCCCCTGCGCCTCCAGCGTCTCACGCACGCGCTTAGCGAACGCAAAGTGCGAGTGCGGGTACGAGATCATGACGTCGCGCATGCCCGCCTCCTTCTTGAGCTCAAACTGCAGCTTGGTCGACGTCGTCACGTCCACGGCGCGCTTGCCGGCGCTGTTCGTGACCATGAGATCGGCGCCGCAGCGGATCAGCGCCGTCGCCGTCTCACGGTTCTCGCGTTCCAACGCGATGTGAAGCGGAGTGTCGAGCGAGCCGCTCAGCTGATGCTTGAGCGAGGCACCGCTGTTCACCAGCGCCGCGACCACGTGCGTGTCCACGCCCTCGGCTTCAGCCGCAAACGACAGCACGGGGATGCCGCTGTCGTCTTCAGCAGTGGCGTCAGCACCGTGGGAGAGCAGCAGCGTCACGACCGTCGCGTGGTTGTTGCGCGCCGCCCAGTGGAGAGGCGTGCGGCCGTAGCGGTCGCGAGCGTTTGGGTCCGCGCCTCGCTCGAGCAGGATCGTCGCGGTGGCCACGCGGCCGACAACCGCCGCCCAGTGCAATGGCGTGCGACGCTGAACGCCCTGCACGCGCTCTCCTAATGTGTCCACGCTGCTGCTCGTGAGGTCCGGACGACGACGCAGCAACCGCCTCACTGTCTTCACGTTGTCGGCAGCCGCAGCCTCGTGGAGCGGCGTCAACGCGACGTCAGCACCACACGACAGCAAGTACTCGGTCGTGGCTGAGCGAAGAGTGAGTGCACTGCGTTGCAGAGGCGTCGCGTACGTGCGAGACGCCAAGCCCGAGAGGTTCGTGGTGGCGACGTGGAGGAAGTTGGCGCCTTTGTCCACCAGAAGCTTCACAATTTCTGGGTCGTCGGCCAGGAAAATCGCAGGAATCGCAGCCGAAGGATAGTAAAACGACGCACGCGGCAGCAGATTCGGGTCGGCGTGGCCCTGCTCCAGCAGCAACCGCACAACGTCGACGTGACCGGCAGCGACTGCGCCGTGGAGCGGAGGCAGCAACACAGAGCACAGCAGGCTACGCAGAGGCGACCGGAATCCGTCCTGCGTCTTGACGAGCCAACGCGTCGCGGTCTTGAAGAGGAGACCGAGGTTGAAGTTGATACGCGCGACTTTGTCAAGCGCGTTGGCGTCAAAGCCAGCAGCAAGCAGGCGCAGCACGATCGCGACGTGGCCGCGTTTGGCTGCAATGTGGAGCGGGTTCTTGTTGGACGCCGCGAACGCGTAGAGCCACAGCGTCGGAGGCTTGGCGTACAGCGCAAGCACACCCGCGTCACCTGTGATGCCATACTCGGACGGATCCGCTAGCAGCCGATCGACTTCCTCCGCGTCGCCCCTCGCTGCGGCACGGAACAGTACCTTCTTGAAGTCCTTGACGCTGTGGTGCAGCTGGTTCTTGGTTTTGAGGCCTCCGCCTCGACCACGCTCGGGTTTCAGCCAGTCGCTGAGTGCTGACGTGTGCGTGGCGTCGTTGGCGGCGTCGGCCTGTAGCTTGAGATGGACGAGGAAGCGGCAGAAG
>JAADXE010000193.1:0-41703 GCA_023337545.1 Pythium coloratum
CGGCTGCCTGTGTTCTCACACGCGCAAGCCTTCGAACATGGCGTCCAGCTCCAGCTGTGGGTCATTTTGCTCCAGCACGACCTTCAGCGCCTTCTTGAACTTGGCCTCCACCATGTCGAATCTCTCGGGCGCCATCGTGCCCTGCATCAAAAACCACACATTAGTTACATGCCAGACTACTGGAGTATCCACTGCTACAACAGCAACTCACCCGCGGCTCGAGGCCATTGGACGCCTCCAGCACTTTCTTCATGAACGCGTCGTAGGTCGCCAGGTTGTCCACAGCCTCCTTAAGGCCCTTGGCCATCTCTTCCGTCACGACGACGTCCAGGTTATCGTGTCCGAGATGCTTCTCGAGCACATCCTCAATACCAAACTTGATGGACACGTAGTCTCTCTCCGCCTAGAGGATAGTACAAACAAGTGTCAGTAAGACACAGCCACTAGGATCCTCAGTCTGCTAGGTCTGCTTTTGCGTACGTTGGGGTCCTCGTTCGCGCCGAAGTCCTCGAACGCCTGCTCCATGTCGAAGTCTTCTTCCACGTAGTCCAGCGGCGTCTTGCCCTTCTACACTCACAAGCCTTCAGTCAGTACCAGGCCATCAGTAGTGTGATTCTACTAACAACGTACCTTGTCCTTGACGTGGTAGTCAGCCTCGCGACGCAGCAGCTCGCGCACAGTACCATCGTGGCGGCCCTTCACGGCAGCGTGCAGCGGCGTCTCGCCGTTCTACAGTACGAGCTTGCGTAAGTCAGCTCATGGTCTCCGTTATTGCAACATAATACAAAAACACTCACGCGGTCCGTGGTCTGGATGGACGCGCCCTTGTCCAGCAGCGCTCTCGCGACCTTGGCTCTGTTGTTGGCGGCGGCCACCAGCAGTGGCGTCGCTCCGTCCTACATCCAGTGACACAATCGTCTATCAGTCTCACTTACCATCCACACACGCCTCTTGTAGTGAGCGTGCCTTGTCCTGAGCCTCCAGGTCCGCTCCGAGACGCAGCAACAGCAGCGTGACGTCGGCGCGTCCTTCTTCAGCCGCCAAGTGCAGCGGCGTGCGCTGCTGATTGGCGCTTGGGGCGTTGATCTCGCTGGCGTGGGTCTTGACCAGCGCCTCGTACGCCTTCAGGTCGTTCCACTGGCTCTTGTCGAGCAGAACCGAGTCCTTGGCCTTGGAGAAGAATGGCATGATGATGTACCGTAGTGGGATTGGGTCTGACTTATATCGGGTGATTTGTATTGTGACGACTTGAACGATGGGCATCTTTTCCATCTACTGTTCGTATCTCAGGGCACAGGACCGTCTGGGCCTGTGAGATCCGATGGTCTATGCAATGTTAACCCACGAGTGGTCAGCTGCTGGATCAACTCAGACCTATGAAAACAAATGAATGCGAGTTCGTGCGTGGCTCTCCCACCGGCTCAGCTTCTCACATCCGAAGCAAGAAGGCGGCCGTCACGTGACGACGTCGGTCTGCTTGCAAGACACCACACAACACATCAAACCGGGTACCAAAAATTTGGCTTGATTTTATACTGGATTTCGACGCCAAGGCTTTGCAACGTCCGCAATCCGGACGGAGTTCGGAGCCTTGATTCCAGTCTCAGCCTTCACCGTCGCTGCGACCGGGCGGGGTTGTGCTTGAGATGATGTGAGGCAAAGGCCGAGCGGGCGCCGTGGGCCCCTGGCGTGTGGTGGCGTGACTAGATTCAGGATAGAGTTCGTGATCACACAGTTCGAGTCTGCGGGAGTGTGTTTTCTTGAGCCACTCGAACTTGAGCAGCAAGAAGGCGATCAGTAGCGTGCTCGATTGCTCACGTATGATCTTCACTGTGCAGTACTACACAGTCCTAGAAGCAAATGGCGCAGCTCAGGGTGCTCGCAATGGCGGCTTTCGAACTCTATGTAGTTTTAGGTCAAGAGTGATTTCCAGCTCTAAATCTGAGCTTGGAGGAGCTTCGATCACGCAAAGGCCCTTCAAATACAGACCGGTGGGTGGAGTTCGTGAGCACACGCTTCATGTCTGCAGGGGGTGGTTCACTTCGATCCACTCGAACTTGAACGACGTGTCGGCGCCTACAGTAACAAAGCCCTCCATACTAACATTAAGCCCGAGATTGCTCCGACAATGCAGACTCCTTGCACTTACCGTAGTGGTCTAGCGTCATGTTGAAGACCAACAGGACCCAGGAGTCGAAGGGTCCTTGAATCAGCTGCCAGCGAGACTCCAAGGCAAACCCAAGCTGGTATAAGACAGAGTGGTGCTTCACTCGCCGTTGCACCAGGTAGCAGAACACTAGAAGCGAGACCAGCTCCAGTGCTGCGTACGTCGCGACGGCCTTTGCGTTGGCTCGGATCGTAGCCGCCGTGAGGCCTTTCAGCCACGAGTAGTAGACGCGGTTTGGAAGGAAAGAGATCGTGTCAAGTACACCGCTGCCAGAATCAAAATTACCGTTAGAAGTCAGTATCGTCAGGCAGCATAAACGTCGACGCTACCACTCACGGTAGAACGAAGCCATCATCACCTCGACGAACTCGACCAACATGTAGGACTCTATCATGTAGAGTGCCTTGAGCGTTAGTTGTACGCCTGTGAGTTGGGCAGCGTCGCGTCGCGAGCGAGAAGGCGGCTCAGGCGGAGACATGCCTCCAATCATCGGCGCAATGGAGACTTCGTTCAGGCAGCTACCAACCGAACTCTTCGTGATGAGTGTGTGCATGGCACGTTGCGTGTCAGACCGCAACATTTTACCAAGACTCGGCCGTACGCGGGGATTGGTTGCTAGGATATGCATCGTGTATTGTTTCATGCCCGACTGGAGTCGCCCCGCGGCCTGCGTTGAACGCCGTCAAGGCTGACTACGTTGCGATCTTATCCCGGCTCCTCATCGTGCTCAGCGACTTGGTGAATTTGCTTTAGCGCCGTCGCCACTTCATCCATCGCCAAGAGGTTCTGCGCCGGGTCGACTGCCATGACGAACAGGATCATGCTACCCGATGTACCGCTTTGTATTGTCAGCGAGAGAAATAGCGTGTGGAAGATGTCAACATTCGACACGATTGTCAACGGTGCCATGTCGTCAATATCGTGAAGCGTGCGGTTGGTCAGGTTCTTGCACACGAGTTTGATCACGATGAGTAAAACGGGGACGTAGATCTGCGCGGTGCTCGAGAGCTGCTTCACGACGACCAGGGAGGAGTTGTCACGCACTTGGCGGTTGAGACTCGACTTGGGCAGTCAAACGAAGGCTTGTATTGGCTGGTTAGAGGTGAAATCGAGAATGAAAGAAAGGTAGATTTAAGAAATGCAAAGTCGTCGGCAAAGCTGACAGAGGCGGGAAGGGGACGCGTCCTTGAGCACTGAGGCTTGGTGGCTGATTTGAACTTGAACTTGAGCTTGAAGATGAATGGAGCTTGAAGAACTTACACACCGTGTGTTGGAGTTCCTTGGCGGCGGCTGGCAGTGACGCAGTGGATGCTCGCATCACAGGAGTAGTAGGCAGTAAGCATGCAGAGCTGGAGCGTGGCGAAGACGACGCGTCTCTTGAGGCTGTTTCGGAGGCTGGCGTCGGCTTGCAACTTCTCCTTCCACATCATCTACATCACCACGCTCATTACGACAGCCATCGGACAGGAGTTGGCGAGGATAAGGTACGGGACAGGAACGCCAACAATCCGACTCCAACCGAATGTAGCCAGGAGTTCGACGATCCCAGTCGCTGCCGATATGATGAAAATCCGAGTCTTGGAGACTGCCAGCGCAGGCATGAATCGCGAGAAAGTCCAAAACACCGTGGGTGCAACAGTGGACGTCAACGTAGAGCGAACGAAAGAACCGACGCGTTGGTGCTGGAAGCCGTCGCTTGGTGGTCCAAGGGGGATGAGATCCGAGGCGATCAGAAGGAAAAGACACGGCAGGGACACGAGAGCAGCAATCAGAAGCGGGCGCAGCTTGCTAGTGTGATCTCTTTCATAATGATCGAGCGCCAGTAATCGGTCGGATGAGTAGGTACCCTGAAGTTCGACTTGCACACACCGCCAGAGCTCGATCATGCTGTGGAGGCAGCGGCAACACCTACTCTTTCGTGCCCTTGCAGTCACGTCAACTAGGTAATATGCAGGCTGGTCAAGGCAAAGGTGAGAAATCGTCCAAGAAAGTCCCGTCGATTTCGCCACCTTGCGTGTTGCTACGTTTGCTATTTATGTTTGACGGGATTGATGCTGGGGGCGGGGGGCGTTCGTAACGGTGGGCGCTCCAACTCTAGATGCTCCAAACTTGGGCAATGTACATGCTCCAGGAACTCTCTAATTGTGCTCCCGGATAAAGGATGGACAGGATTGAGTTTGCTACTTCGAAGTAGATACTTCGAAGTACATTAGAACCCACTGGCGGTTGGATTCTATATTTGGGGGCCCTTCTTCACTCTTGGCCCAAAGTGCGACGAATCGGAGGAACTTTTCGCGAACCTTGCTCTCCGAAGATGTTTGAATCCAAATGGGGCGACCCTCTCGCCTCGATGCATGTTTATTGTGACAGTTCGATGGCACTCCGGGGCAGTAGCTCTACCGATAGTGTCGTTACCACAAGAGTCATTAGAACGAACGGACTAGAGCACGCATCGGCCACGTTTACGTCGACTTGCACTGATTCTCACTCGACAGGTCGAGTATGCCAGATATTCACACTTTCTTATGAAGCCTTTATCGTCCCCATAGGTCAAGCAGCGTCTTCGATGCCGGCCTACGAGGCGGGGTTCGTGCTGCTGCTGACGTTGGAGGAGGCGTAGGTCGAGCTCCCGCCACGAAAGCCGAATGATTGCGATGGATCAGAGGTGGCGACGTCGCTGGGGACACGCCACGCACTGGCGTTTGTCCTTCTTCATCCGCATCCTCACCGATCACTTGGATTTCGTACGCGCGTCCGTCGTGCTGATGCTTGAGATCATCGATGTTCGTCCACGCGTGACCTTCACGCTTGAGCTTGAAGTCGTCCTGTTGACTGTACTCTTGCTTGATGGCCGACCACACGCGCACAGTGCCGTCGTCGGACGATGTCGCGAGCCGCGTGAAGTCGCTCATGTGCCACGCCACGCCGTTGGCTTCGCCGCTGTGACCCTTGAGCGCTACGAGGGGCGCACGAGCCACAGTAGACGAACCAGAAAGGCGTGCGTCCCACAGGAAGACAGCACCGCTGGCGGAGCCGCTCGCCACGAAGTCGCCGTCAGGACTGAACGTAGATTTCACTCCAGGAAGACGGATATTGTGAGCAATCCTGATATCAGATCCTACAAGTGAGGAATGAGGTATATCTTACCGTAGAAGGAGCTTGCGATGTGGCCGGCGAGACGCAGGAGTGGTTCCGACTGCCGCGAGCCCACGTCAAACACACACAGGTCGTCGCTCACGACGCTCGCTAGCAGTCGGGAGCGAGTGGCGTCCATTGCCAGCGACGTGATGCCACGCTGCGTGCCAGTGCGGGACACACACGAGAGCGTCCGCACGGGTAGTGAGCTACTGGACACACAGCTCCGACTAGCGAGCGGGATCTTGCGCGGCTCCATCAGCCGCCTCAGGTCCCAGATCTTGATCGTTCTGCACAAACACAAACACACCTCACAGTCAGCACAATGCGTCTGGCAACACCCGTAGTCACGCATAGACGTACCCATCAACAGGTCCGGACGTGGCGATCTCGAGGCCGCTTGATAGAAACTCGAGACCCGTGACGCTGCGTGGGGAGCTCGTGTTTGGGGACGCGGCCGCGATCTTTCGCCGCTTGCGTGAGCCTGTAGGCGACACAAATGACGTGGAAGAAGTCGCCCCGCTGGAGGACGTTGCAGGCGATCTGGTGGTCTGTGTGAACAGCGACTGCGACGCCACGCTGACGTTGTGGACGCCTAATAACTTTGCGACAGGCGTGGCTGGCGTCCTGAAGTCCCACAGCAGCACGTTCCCATCACGCGAGCCCGTGGCAATGACGTCGTCGCTTTGGCTGCTCTGCCGCACACACTTGACGCTCAGGGTGTGGCCTTTCTGGAGTATGAACCGCGCTTGCTGAGTCTCAACGTCCCACGCGCACACGCGCAAATCACCAGATGCTGTCAGTAGAAACTCGCTATCGCGTGCCCAGCACAAGTCGAAGATCGCGTTGTCGTGCGCCTGCCACTTGCGGTGGACGCGCTGGAACACGCTGCAGTTGGTGTCGCTGTCGGGCGGGCGGCTCGTGTCCACCAGCGACACGAAGCCGTCTTCGTCCACGGCCGCGAGCAGGTTCTGCGCCTGCGCATGAGGCGCGAACGCGACTTGGAACACGGGCGTCGCGCAGCCATTGGAGGCGTTCTGGTGGAGATACGTGGCGCTGTCGGCGCTGCGGAAGCCGCGTGTGAGCAGCCGCCGCATGCACGCATGTGGGTCACTCGCAGTGGATTCCACGGCTGAGAAAGGCCGCGCGCGACGGCGCTGGCGAGGCGTGGCGCCGCCCAGCTGCAGGCGCTGCACGTGGGCAGCTACGTTGTCCATTGCGGTGTGGTTGCAGTGCAGCAGCAGACGTAGAAGAAGGGGGTTCGTGGGGATGCTGAGTTACCAGTCGGTCGCAATGCCTGAATGGCCTTTTCTTCCCGCCATTCGAAAAAGAGCGCGGGGAAAAGCGCTCTATTCGGGCTCAATGATGTGGTCCACCCAATTCTGTGATTTGGCAGAAGTTAGGAACCTGTTCGAAATGCGTAACCGAACAACCCGAACTGGAAAGGAAAGAAAGGAATCGAAAACCGCCGAATATTGAGCATGCGCAAGACGACGACCGCGATGGTGGGCTCTCCAGTGCCGTCTGCGGGAAGCTACGATGGCGAAACGCGTGATCCGAACAGCGACAGTAAAGCCGCTAGTAATTCCGCGGAGAAAGCGCCGCAGGGGCCCCGATACTCGTGGAATGACGACCCGGAGCGCACGCACTTGCTGCTGGACTTGGTCACGGACGCGTTCCAGCGCAAGCCAGCGGACAGGCGCTACATCCGCACGAGTGAATGGGAGGTTCTGTACCAGGCGTACAACCGCGAGGCGTCGGCGCCCGTTGAAAGCATCAAGATCCTCCACAACCGCCTTGCGATTCTGCGTCAGCAGTGCAAAGAGTACCACGAGATGCTCAAGGCGCAGCGCCGCAGCGAATTGGAGACGGACGACGACTGGCGCGAGTTCGCCAAGGGCCGCAACGTGGTGCGAAAGTGGCAGAAGACGCCGTTCGAGTTCTACGAGGAGATGGTCGAGTGTATGCGCGCACAGGGTGAGTACTTGGATCCGCTCGACGGTCCCGACGACGCCAACCACGACGGCCAGAACAACGGAGCCGCCGCTGCGGCAAAGCAGCAGCGCAGACGGCAAAGCGACTCGGCGCCGGCGACGCAAGGCCGCAATGTGAAGCGGAAGGTGGCAGGGCAGGAGTCGGTGTCTAGTGCGGTGAAGACAGAGACTGCGCTGGCGACGGCGACGGTGACTGTGTCGTCGTTCCCGACGGCGCTGCGTCATCTCAAGCGGCTACAGCTTGGACTGGAAGAGCGTGTGGACGCCAAGCGCTTCCTGGTCGACGAGGCGAATGCGAAGGCGTTTGTCCACATGAGTGAGGAGGAGCAGCTCTTCTTCCTGGACAAGTACTGCTTCCGGACGGCTCCACAACCGATCCACGAAGGCCACGAACACCACGAACACCACGAGCACCTCGAGGATCACTGAGATCTCGCAAGAGTAGTGTGAAGTAGTGTAGAAAAGCAGGCAGACGGTCGATTGAGCAGAAGATGATGTGGTGCCGACATTCGATTTTTTTAGTCCAAAACATTCGATTTTTTAGGATGGTGGTGGTTAGACCGACTTCTCAGTAGCGCTCTCGTAAGAAGCGGTAATGAGCGAGTGCTTGTGGGGAAATGCATCGGCGTGGACGTCCACATTTTGCCCCGGTCTGCCGCGCGTCCACAACTCGCAGCTCATCGACACAGCGTCAACTCTGACCATCCAAAACACACCAGAGGTAAGTTAGACTGAAAAATAGAATGAGTCGAGATCGATAGACCAAGACGCACCTTTCGAGGAACTGCTGCTCGAGATCAAGGCCTTCGCACTCGACAAACACACTCAGGACACAGAAATCGCCGTGGAACAGCTCCACGGCACGCACGTCGTGGCCGGCGCACGCCACGTCGTTCACGGCCACGAGATGCGGTTGCAAGTGGGCGCGCGAGTCGCTCGTGATGAGACGGAAGCAGGACGACGAAGAGCTCGACGCGACGCGCAGTTGGTCGGTGAGACGCAGCGACGCGAACGGATGCAGGTTCTGGATCAGCACGTTGAGCTCCACGACCTGACGCACGACCACGCGGCCGTCCACAAGCACAGTACGCGTGGTGCGGCCGTTGGAGCGATGCACGAGCGACGACCAGAGCCCCACGGGGCCGCATCGGCCCGAGGCGAACAACAGACTCGCGCCGTTGAGGGCGAGGCAGCGCGGCATTTCGTTGGCGCGGTGCAGTTGCTGCCACTGGGTGAACGCGGTGTGCGTGAGGATACTCTGGTCGTCGAGACGCCAGCGGCGCTGGCACAGGCGACTCCACAGTGCGTCACGACGCGCACTGGATCGTAGGTCCGGTGAGACTTCGGCCAGGCGGCTGAGCGTCCACGCGTCACACAATTCCAGTAGATTTGGGATTTCCTGTGCGATATGGACGAGCTGGGACACAGATGAAGTCGTCTCCGTCTCACGGCCTCGCTTGAGTCCAGGCCGACGTACAGCCACAAAGGCCTCAGGTACACTGGCTCGCGGAGGCGACGTCTGGGTCTGCATCGTGGCGGTGACTGCAACGCTGGTCTTGGCTGCTGACTGGCGACGACTGGACACTCCAGGCGACCGCAGGGGCATGCGAGGCGCCTGCGCAGCGACGTGAGGCATCATGGGCATCCACATCATCGGGTTGCCGGCCAGATTCAGCGACGGCACCGCTCCAGGCGCCGGTGGCCACTGAGGAAGAGCGATCGGCGCGTGCTGAGGCTGCTGACGGCTGACAGGCGCTGAAAACGCACCAAACTGCGGCGCATTCATGGCTCGTTGCTGGTGCTGAAGCTGCTGAGGCTGAGCCACCGCTGACTTGACAGCCTTGAGCTCATTCGTGAGCTTCTCAATATGCTCAATAGCCTTCTCCAGCACCTTGGCGCGGTTCAGCTTGCGGTCTTCTTTCAAATGCAGCAGATCCATGAGCTCCTGGAAGCGCGAGTTCAGGTCCTTGCGGTTGATCTTCGCTCGTTTCTTCTTACGCTCGTAATTGTCCTCTAGCTGATGGAGCCGCTCGGGCGTGAGCCGCGAGCCTCCTCCTCCCGACCCGTCGCCACTGTCGACCGTCGTGGACCCGTGGAAGTCGTCCTGCGAGTGGAGGATGTCGTCCAGAAACAGCTCGGACGACGACGGCGCCGCGTACGCCTTGGACGTCAAGTACGACGGCACCACGTCCGGCAGCACACCAGCGGCGGTCGTGTAGAACGACGGCGGCAGCGGCAGCAGCGCAGGCGCATTCGTGGAGCCAGCGCGCGGCTGCGGCATCACAGGCGCCATCTCGTCGTCGTCTTCTTCCTCGTCCTCGTCCTCGTCGCCGTCCTCCTCGTAGCCGTCGCTGCGAAGCCGCTGACTCATGCTGACAGCCGGGCCATGCGCTGACGCGGGGCGCGCGTCGTCGGCCTGCAGCGCCGCCCAGATCATGGCGCTCATGTCCACTGCTGACGCCATGCTCTCCATTTCGGCTGACTGCTGATAGACGCACGTGGGGTTTGTTAACTGCGGTACGGCGCTGACTGATGAGACGGCCCGGATATGCCGTGGAAGCGAAGCGTTCGGTCTGCCGTCAGCCTTCAGCGGCGGGCGAGTCAGCCAACACAACACGCACTCGAGTTTGCTCACCCAGAGATGGAGATGGAGAACAATTCTGCAGCTCTCCAGGTTTACGAGCTCCAGCGGGACTGGTGGAGAATGAGTGGCTATGATTGGATGAAAAGAAAGATGATGGAGTAGGATTGGCTGATAAGCAAAGTGGGATGTTGAACATGCGGCAGAGAGGAGGGACGGTTGGATAAAATCCGGATTTTGTGGACCGCAGGGAGAATCTTCGAAATAGTACGACCGCCCGTCACAAATTTGCGATGGCCTTTCACCAGAATAGTACGCCGTGGCACAACGAATGTCTCTTCTTCAGCCAGGAAGCGCCACTCGTGGCAAGTGGAGCGTCTAAATCGAAGCAGCCGTTCGTGAGCTATTGCTGAGTCTGCGATGCCCGTCAGTCCGTTTCCAGTCCCCTCACTACTCACTCTGTTTTTAGACCCACGCAGCCTCGTCCCTTGCTGAGCTCTTCACACAGCAGTGCAGTGCAGTCGCGTGTCTGGCGTAGCGTGGCGATGCGGCGGTCTAATTTGGTGAGGCGGCAGTTGGGACGAAAAGGCTTCTTCTGCGACGTGTGCACACTTGATTTCACTATGACTCAACCTCCTCCCCGTCAACATCCCAGGAGAAACCCCTCGCGTTGCTAGTGGTAACTCCTAGTTTGCGAGAAGCAGCCAAGTGACTCGCGTGCCCGCGTCCCACGCAATGGAAACGGACTGCGTATCGTCGCAATGGCCGTGTGCGTGTGGGCTTCTGTTTGGCCTTCCCAGTGGCAGTGGCTTGATCCGTTGCTCTGTGGGGTCGGCACTTTCAATTTCCTGGTCCGCCTCGTCGTTGCAGTCGCCTATTCTTCTCTTCGGTTCCTCATCTTCTTCGTACAATGCTCGGCGCGCGTGTGCTGCTGTCAGCCGCCGGTGCCCTGCTGCTCAGCGTGCATCTCGCGTCTGCTGAAGTCGACTACGGCTTCCAGGATATCGGAGACTACAAGCCCAGCAGTGTCCGCGGCTCGTCACAACTCGACGTACTTTCCGCTGACTCGCTGACTCGCGAAAGCCAAGCGGCTGACGACGAAGCGGCCTCTCTAGGCGGCTCTGGCAGCAATGACGAGCCTACTTCGTCGACAACGACGACGACTACGACTCCTCCACCGGCCGTCGACGCGTCCAACGACGACGACGACCCGACGGTCGAGATCGTGGACAAGGAGTACTGGTGCTCGCCCAGTTTCTTCTACAACGAGTCCATGCCCGGTTGTAGCGAGTGCACGTACGGCACGTGGTCCAACGGCAAGATGGCGAGCTGCGAGTACCCCGTGCTGTGTCCCTCCGGCTCGATGCCTGCTCTCCACGCGCAGGCCAAGGACGACTGTATCGAGTGTGTCGCCGGTTTCTTCAGCGACAAGCAAGGACCCGACATGTGCAAGCCGTGTCTGTGTGCTCCTGGCTCAGCCAGCTCAGCCGCCGCGGCGGTGGACGGACTCGCGACCTGCGAGTCGTGTCCTGTCGGCCACTTCTCCTCAGGCAACAGCGACCAGTGCCACAAGTGTTTGTACGGAAAGTACGCACCCGAAGGCTCGGCACACTGCCACGCGATGGAGTGTCGAGCGGGCACGCAGCCAAACGTCGACGCGCTGAACGCGACCGACTGTACGCCGTGTGCTGTGGGCGAGTACTCGCCTGGAGGCAGTGCTTCTTGCTCTGGTCTGTCGTGTCCTGCGGGCCACTACGCCCACGCGTTCGCGACCAGCGGCGAGGACTGCAACGTGTGTCCGCTTGGCACGTTCTCGCTCGGCAACAGCACCGAGTGTGAGCCCATCTCGTGTCCACTAGGTACGATCGCCAAGCTCGGAGCTGAGACCGCCACCGACTGCGTGCCGTGTCCAGACGGCATGGTCTCGTTTGGGGGCAATGCCACAGTCTGCGACTTGTGCGATACCGGCCACTTTGCCCGTAAGGACCGCGAGACGGACTTGGGGGCGAGCGCCTGTGTCAAGGCCCAGTGCGAGCCAGGGTACGCGTCCACACAGGGCGCGACGTCGGCTACGGAGCAGTGTGGCATGTGTGAGTTCGGCAATTACTCGGCGGGTATGGACGACCAGTGCCACGCGATCAGCTGCGCGCCTGGTTCGGAGCCCAACTGGCCGGCAGCCAACGTGACGGACTGTGCCGAGTGCCAAGTCGGCTACTACTCGCCTGGAGGCATCGCCAAGTGCGAGGCCACGCAGTGTCCTGTGGGCTACGAACCGGCGGTGAACGCCACGGACGCGACCACCTCGTGCTCGCCGTGTGCGCGCGGCAAGACGTCGCAGGGCAACTCGACGGTGTGCCAGTTCCCACAGTGTGATCCGGGCTACGAGCCGAGCGACGACGGCACCAACTGCGTGCTGTGCGCTGCAGGCTCGTACTCGCAAGGCGCCGGTATGTTCTGCGAGGCGACCGAGTGTCCAGCGGGCACGATGGCTTACGAAGGCGCGACCCACATGAAGAACGACTGCGTGTCCTGTAACGTGACCTTCTTCTCGCTCGGTGGCAACGACGCTTGTACCAAGTGTGGCAACGGCACGTACTCAAGTGAGACCTTCGACAAGTGTCTGGATCTCACGTGTGAGCCGGGCTTCGAGCCGCTGTGGGACGCCGTCAACGCGACCGACTGCTCGATCTGCGCGCAGGGTCTCTTCAGTCCAGGCGGCAACACGTTCTGCTCGCCTGTGGACTGTCCCAAGGGCTCGTCGGCTCCAGCAGGAGCCAGCAATGCGACCGAGAGCTGTGAGGTGTGTCCTGAGGGGTTCTACTCGCTGGGCGGTCAGTCGGTTTGTGAGGAAGCCACGTGTAAGCCAGGATACTCGGCCCCCGCGGGAGCTCGTGAACCGAAGAAGGACTGCCACCCGTGCGGCGCTGGCTTCTGGAGCAACGGCAACTCGAGCCGGTGCGAGCTCATGTCGTGTGCGCCTGGTTACTCATCGTCTGTGCAAGCCAGCTTCGATGCCAACGCGACGTGTACGCTGTGCCCCGCTGGCACGTTCAGCTACGGCGGGGAGACCCAGTGTGAGCCTGTGCAGTGTCCTGCTGGTCAGTACGCCGTCGAAGGCGCGAGCGACCCCGTGTCGTCCTGTATCGACTGTGACGCCGGCTACACGTCAGTGGGTAACGCGTCGCTGTGTGAGGCCTGTCCACGAGGCTTCTACTCTAAAAAGGGAGCTGCCGAGTGTCTAGCGGCTGAGTGTGAAGCCGGATGGGAGGCCAACCTGCTCGCCAAGAACGCCACCGACTGCACGGGCTGCGACATCGGTCTCTTCTCCGAGGGCGGCTCCAACCTTTGTATGCCTGCTAGCTGCCCCGCCGGTTTCTTCGCGCCTGAAGGCAGCGAGGCCAACTCGACCAGCTCCTGCTCGCCTTGTCCTGCAGGCTCCTACACACCAGGCAACGCGTTGTGCAAGCCAACCAAGTGTGAGAAGGGTTATGGATCCATCGAGGCGGCGTCCCACGTCTCTGCCAACTGCACGGTGTGTGGCCAGGGCGAGTACTCGCCAGGCGAGAACTACCCGTGTCGATCCACGAGCTGCCAGCCAGGCTTCGCGTCCGTGGAGACCGGCAACTGGCTCGAGAAGGGCAACTGCCACGAGTGTGAGCTGGGTTACTACGCTGAAGGCGGCGGTGAGCAGTGTAAGATGGCGCTGTGTGAACCGGGCTTTGCCGCTGGCAATGGAGCCCACGACGCCGTGCTGAGCTGTGAGGTGTGTGTCGCTGGTTTCTTCTCACTCGGCAACAACTCGCAGTGTATGGAAACCAAGTGCGAGCCTGGTTACTTCTCGCCCAAGGGCGCAGTGGACGCCACGAGCGAGTGTGAGTACTGTCCGCTGGGCATGTTCAGCACGGGCGGCTCGAGCCAGTGCAAGCCGACCAAGTGTCCGGCCGGAAGCGGCGCGATCCTCGGCGCCAAGGACCCATTGACCGACTGTCTCGTGTGTGCTGCTGGCTTGTACTCGACAGGCGGGAGCTCCCCGTGTCTTCCGATGCTTTGTCCGCCTGGCTACGGCTCCAGCGTGACCGGTGCCGTCACCGCCATCGACATGTGTGCGATCTGTACGTCGGGCACCTTCAGCACGGGCAACGAGACCCAGTGTGTGCCTGATAGCTGTGGTCCTGGCTCGGCGGCGACGCCCGGCGCGAGTGACCCCGTGGCGTTCTGTGAGACGTGTCCTGCTGGATCGTACAGCCCAGGCCTGGGCGTCGCGTGTCTGCCGACGACCTGTGAGCCTGGCGCCGCCTCGGCTGCCAACGCCTCCCACGCCACTGAAGACTGCAAGTACTGTTCGTCAGGCAAGTTCAGCACCGGTGGAGCCGAGCAATGCCAGGACGTCGTGTGTGCGGCCGGCTACGCTGCTCAGGAAGGCGCCTCGCACCAGACCGAGGACTGTCTCCAGTGTCCTGGTGGCATGTTCTCGCCTGGTAAGACCACGCCGTGTGAAGGCCCCACCAAGTGCGCGCCAGGCTTCGCCTCGCCACCAGGTGCCTCGACGGTGAAGGACTCGTGCGCTGTCTGCCCAGCGGGTACGTTCAGCGCCGGTGCTGACGAGCAGTGCGAGCTGACGACGTGTGAGCCGGGCTTTGGCTCGATCGAAGGCGCCACGACGGCCAACGGAAGCTGCTCGGTCTGCGAGCCAGGCTTCTTCTCGCCTGGTGGTGGCCATGCGTGTCTGCCGATGGTGTGTGACCCTGGCTCAGCGTCGAATGTCGAAGGCTCCACGACCCAGTCGGACTCGTGCCAGCTCTGTGAAGGCGGCTTCTACTCGCCTGGTGGCAAGGAACAGTGCCAGCCCACGATGTGTCCGCCAGGCCACGCGTCGCCCTCGGGTGCCGACGTCATCGACAAGCAATGTACTGTGTGCCAGGCGGGCTTCTTCTCAACGGGCGGCTCGGACCAGTGCCAGCACTCGTCGTGTCCTCGTGGCAGCGCTGCTCCGTCGGGAGCCACGACGGCTGAAGCTGACTGCATGCAGTGTGGCGAAGGCTTCTACGCCACGGGCGGCTCGACGCAGTGTATTCCCTGCGAGTGTGCGATCGGCCAGTCGTGTCTGGCGGGTCAGCCGACCTGCCAGGCCTGCGCTGACGGTCTCACTTCTGCGGGTGGCAGCGACCGCTGTCTGAGCGTGTACACGCCGGAGAACTTCCTCGAGTTGGTCGTAGACATTGAGGGGTATGCCGCCAGTGTGTTTAACCAGTTTGTGGCCGAGGCGTTAACCCAGGGTCTGCGCGAGTACATCACGGAGACCACACAGGCCAGTCCGATGAAGCACGAGGCCCAGGAGGCCGAGCCTGAGACTCCTACTACTAACAGCACGACGGCTCCAGCGACAACACCAGCGGCGACGAAGACGAGTGCGTCAATGGACGACCTGGAAGTTGAGATCCGCTCGGTCACGACGGACTCGAAGCTCGAAGGGTACCAGTGGGGCGCCAGCCAAGTGCACGTGTTCATCAGCATGAACTCGAGCGTCTCGGCCTTTGACAAGTTCCTAGTCATGTACAAGGCCAACAGCACGGGCGGCAACACCACGGAGGAGTCAGCTGCGTTCGTGCAGATCCTGCGCGACAACGGCATGACGCGCATCCGCTCGGCGCAGCTGCAGGCCGTGACGGCGTGGCAGAACGGCGAGGAGGTCGCGCACGTGGGCGAGTCGCAGAGTCCAGCGGCTCACTTCTCAAGCCTCGCGATTGGTGCGATCGTAGGCTGCGTGGTGCTCGTGGTCGTGGTGCTGGCGGTCGCCGTGCGCATCGCCAGCAAGCGCCAGTCGCGCCACCGCAACCTGGAGGCTGGCATCGTGCGCTCCGTCTCGCAGAAGGTGGCTGTTCCCATGAGGCCGTTCACGCACGCGTAGGCATCTCTTCCTCCTCTCTCTATTGTAGCAGCCGTCCCTTGTGTCTAGCTCGCCCTTCAATCCGCTTCGTGTCATAGATAATATTCGAATCAATCGATTTTCATTTTCATCATCAATCAATCGTGTTTGTTCAGATGGCTACACTTTCTGGGAAATGGGTACAGTTCGTTATCTTTCCATGGAAAACGTTATTTATGGATGAAGGTTTATTACCGTTATTTACGGCTACGAGGTTGGCGGCTCACGAAATCTTGCACGCCGTACAGGAATTTATCAAACTCGGTCTTGAACACGTTGAGCGTGTCGTACGTGGTCGGGACGATGCGGATGTTGCCCGGCAGTCGCAGCTTGGAGGCCGGGGAGTTCTTCTTGCTGTTGTTGTTGTTAGCAGAGCCGCTCGAGTGCTCGAAGACCAGGCACTGGGCCGCGTCCAGGCTCGGGTTCTGGATGAACCACTCGTACCTAAAGGCATTTCTGTCAATAACCAAAGGAGAAGCATCATCCACAAGGCACTAGAGTATTTTACCAGAGCATGGCTTCGCTTTCGTGGACGTGGGAGTCGGGGTTGTACACGAGAATGACGCCGTTAGCGTCCTTCATGGCTGCTGGCCAGCAGGCCTCGTAACTAATTTTGCAAAACATCAATCAATCGTCTGCGAGAGCATCAAACAGAAATGATCGACGTACACTTGGTCGCCAGAGACATCCCAGAGCTCGATCCTGTTCTTGTTGCGCTCCATTTCGAGAATTCTAACATCAAAAACATCAATTTCGAGCCTGTAGTGGAATGAACAAGCACGTGAGGCCGTACCGCACGCCCATAGTGGGCACGTAGCGTTCTTGGCCGCCCAGTCGGTCGGTCTGCTCCGCGAGGAAGTTGGCGATCTACGCTCCGATAAAGCCCCATGCTGCATCAACATCAATCAACTCCATCAAACGCCTGATATAAGTAGACGTACGGTGGTCTTGCCGGTCTCCTTTGGCCCCACGACGAGCAGCTTGAGCGACGGCATTGTCGCTTTCTTGGGTTTTCCTGATCTGTCGGCACTCTCGTGACGCGAAAGATCGCGACCTTTCGATACCAAACATTCTCCAACAGAATCAATCAAAATCGCAAAAAAACGAAAATCAAAAATCAACTGGCAATACATAACGAGATCTGACTTGTGTCTACTGGCGGAAGGGAAGACGCCTAACTCACTGAAGCTCTGCTAAGCCTGCCTCCAGCTCGGTCTTGAGCAGCTCCAGTGTCTCCACCTTGCCAGCAGCTTTGTCGCTTTCGTCCTGGCATCTCTCTAACTGCGCCTTCGTGAAAAGCTCTGGATTCGTGTTGTCTTCGCCATTCAGCATTCTACACAAAACAAACATCAACGCCAGCATCAATCAGACCACGCATCCATCAATCACTCGACAGCCAACATCAATCAAAACGGCAAAACTCAACGTACTCGAGCACATGCAGCGGGATCATGGCACCATAGTTCGCGCCCGCCGCGTCCACTTTCTTCAGAAGTCCCACATACGCGTTCACCTTGTCCGTGATGAAGCCGAGCTGGTCGGGTTTAAAGTCCTCCACGCCCAGAATCAGCTTGTCCAGCGTCTGCACTGTGCTCATCAGCGCCTCCACCAGCTCACTAGGAAGATGCTCTACCACATCGTCTTTCAGCGCCTTCGACGGAGCCGCACCACCGCTTCCTGCAGGGAAACTCGCACCACCAGCGCCGTTCTTCATGGCCACGATCTGCGGTTTTTTAGACCCACCGGAACGCTGCGTGACGCTCACGCTGGACGGCGTCTTGGGGTGGTTGGGCGAGCTCAACGGCGTGAAGGGCGTCAAGTATGGACTCGCGCCGATCTGCGCGCGTCGCTCCTGCTCGTTCGCGGCGCCGCCAGCCGCAGAGCCGCCTGCCATGCCGCTGACCACGGGTGTCGTGCCGTCGCCCTCGGAGCCCGTGGACGAAGCGGCCGGCGCGAGCGACGCGCCTGCATCCTCCTCGTCCATGTCTTCGTCTTCATCTTCGTCGCGGTCGCGGTCGGACGGCACGATATCGGAGAAGAAGCGCTCCTTCTCCTCCTCTTCCTCCTCTTCCATCACTTTGTCGTCGTCCATTTTCCCAAATGGACAGAAAGACACACAGGCGGCGGCACGAATGTCACAAAACGACAAAGTGTCACTAAAACGGATAGACGGTGATATTGATTTTTACAGTTTTCGAATCAGCTCAGCTTCTGCACAAACTAGCCTAGTTGGGCCTAATCGATGACACGAATGGGTCGTTCAATGGGTCCGTGTTGGGCACGATCTCCATGTAGCGCGCCATCTCGTCGGCCTTGTCCTTGCCATACACGCCGCTGATGAACGCGTGGCCCATGTCCAGACCGGCAGCCACGCCTGAGCTCGTCCACCACTTGCCGTCGACGACCCAGCGCGCCTGGCGAACCCACTCGGTCGTCGGGTACGCAGTCGCGACTTCCGTGAATGCGATCTTGTTGGTCGTCGCACGCAGTCCCACGAGAGCACCTGCAGCAGCCAGTAGATACGAGCCCGTGCACACTGAGAGCACGTACGTCGCGCTGTCAGCCACCTTCTTGATGTAGTCCAGGAACGCCTGGTCCTTCATGACCTGCCGGCGTCCGTAGCCGCCTGGGATCACGAGGATGTCCACCTTCTCCGGCGCGTCGGCGTAGTGCGTGAGCGCGTGGAGCGAGACTTTGTTGTCTCCCTGGATGCGGCCCTGCTTGTCGGCGATGGTCACGAAGCGCACGGGCACGCCGATGGTCGGCAACAGCTCCAGGTAGGACGCCGGGCCGACCCAGTCGAGCGTCATAACGTTGTCGAAAAAGATCACGCCGATGAGCAGCTCCTTCTGGTCGCTCATTGTCGTTGCTTGAGTGTGTGGTGGTGCTTGGGCTGTGTGCTTGGTGGTGTGCAAGATGCAGAATGGGAACCAACTGCGGTGCCCTAAGAAGGAATGTTGGTGAACGGAATCAGATTCTCAGTGTGATCACTCTGTGAATCAAACAGGGAGTAATCGAGGATGACTTTTTCGATGGCCTCCAAACGAGCTGATTGGCCAAGCGCCACGCACTGCTTGGGCGAGAAAGTCATCAACCTCAATGACCACCATGGCGACGGCGCCGAATGCGCAGCAGCCGCCGCCTCACGCCGCTGACGCTGACGCTGATGGCGAGTCGCTGAGTGCGCTGGACCGCTTCCTCACGCTGTTCATCCTGGCCAGCGCCGGCGTCGGGCTCGCGCTCGGCCAGCTCCGTAGTGTGCAGCGCTTCATCGACAGCACGACGGTCGGCCACACCAACATCCTCGTGGCTGTGGGGCTCATGGTCATGATGTACCCGCCGCTAACGAAAGTACGGTGGAACATCGTCCATCGCGTGCTCGCCAACTGGAAGCTGCTGGCGCTGACGCTCGTGCAGAACTGGATCGTCGGGCCGCTGGCCATGTTCCTCTTAGGCGCGGCGTTCTTTCGCGACGACGCGCCGTACCTCGCTGGCCTGAGCCTCGTGGGCTGCGCGCGCTGCATCGCCATGGTCGTCGTGTGGAACTCAATCGCCGGCGGAGACGAAGAGTACTGCGCCGCGATCGTCGCCGTCAACTCGGTGCTCACCATCGGCCTCTACTCGCCCATGGCGGGCGTGCTCATCAACGAACTGCCCAGCGCCATGGGGCTGCCGACCAGTTCCATCTCCATCTCTATTGGCAGTGTCGCCGAAAACGTCGGCATCTACATGGGCATCCCGTTCTTCTGCGCCGTGCTCACGTGGTATTTACTGGGCAAGTGGAAGGGCTACGTCTGGTACAACTCGCAGTTCACGCCGCGCATCGAAGTGTTCACTGTGCTCGCGCTGCTCTTCACGATCCTCGTATTGTTTGCCTCTCAGAGTGAACGGATCACCGCCAACATCACCAAGGTCGTCGTGGCGTTCGCGCCGCTGCTCATCTACTTTTTGGGCATGTTCATCTCCACGTTCTTCGTGTGTAAGGCTATCGGCGGCACGTATCCGCAGTGCGTGACGCTGGCGTTCACAGCCGCGAGCAACAACTTTGAACTGGCCATGGCCATCGCGATCGCCACGTTCGGACTCAAGTCGGACCTCGCGCTCATGAGCGTCGTGGGCGCGACCATGGAGATCCCGACGATGCTGGCGCTCGTGAAGCTGTCGCTCTGGTTCCGCTCCGTGCTCCAATGGGACGAAGATCTCGATGAGAAAAGTGACCCGGCAGCAGACACGGACGAGTCCGTACACACAGTAAAGGGGGATGTTGAGGAGGCTGACTACGTGAAGATCGCATAAGAAGGAGCTGCCTAGAGGATGTCTGTTGTATTTAAACGTCTAAACTTGAATGTGATACTGGTATCCGAGTGTACGTCTTTTGTAGCTTCCTTGCCCGTCGTATCACGTGGCCTATAGCCGTCAGACACAAGTGAGGGGACGATCACTGGAACCGCAGAGGCGTCGCGCCTGAATTCTCAAAGGGGTCGTTGCTGGGGTCCGTGTTTGGGATGATCTCCATGTATCTGGCCATCTCCGCCGCCGCCTGCTCACCATAGTGCTCGCTCACGAATGCGTACGCCATATCCAGCCCCGCTGCGACGCCCGAGCCCGTCCAGAACTTGCCGTCCACGACCCAGCGCGCCTTACGGATCCAGTCAACGGACGGGTACTCACTGGAGATCACGTCAAACGCGATCTTGTTGGTCGTGGCGTTCTTGCCGTCCAGTAAACCGACCGCGGCGAGGATCGACGAGCCCGTACACACGGACATGACGTGCTGTGCGTCTGTAGCCACTCGCTTGATGTACTCGAGAAAGGCGGCATCCTTTAGGACGTCCTGGCGTCCGGAGCCGCCTGAGATCAGTAGGATATCGAGGTTGGACGGCGCGTCAGCGAACGACGTGGACGCGTACAGCGGCATGCGGCCGTCGTGGAACAGCGCCTGCTTCTCGAAGGAGATCGTGTGGAAGCGTACGCGCACGCCCAGCTTCCGCAGCAGCTCCAGGTAGGACACGGGTCCGACGAAGTCTAACGTCATGGCGCTGCTGAACACGACCACACCGACCGACAGCTCCTTCTTGTCACGGAGCAGCACCATTACGTTCCACGACCAACTTTGGTTTCTGACGCGAATCAATTTGTCCAGAAAGCTGTTCTGGGATGACTCAACCAGTGGAACACTAAGAATTCGCGGTGAGGTTTTATGCCAGTTGAAGTTCAAACATCCGGTCACGAAGTCTTGGGTTCAAAATTCGTTGGCGTTTCTTTTGTTGGCGCCAACACCACCAACAAACCAACAACCAAGACAGTTTCTTTTGAAAAATTCGGAAATCGTTCGACCCGGCCACTTCGATCGTAGTGAGTCTAACCGATTTCTAGCTTTTACTTCAATTTTAATTCTGTTCTCTCTGTCCGAGTCGTCACGAGCTTTCGTGGGCGCCGTACTTTCAGGAAAGTTCGGCGCCTCGAATGGGCCCGTGGTAATAATAGAGACACACATCACGAGTCTATATCCTATCTATGGATGGTGGATGAGATGATCCGCTCACGCCGCAGCCACGCCCGTGGCCTTGGGCGCCGACGCAGGCGTGCTCACCTTGCGGCTCTTGTCGCTCGACGCGTTCGTGTCCGCGAAGAACTGCGCCGTGTAATCAGCCGACGCGCCGTCCGCGTGCGACGCACTCGAGCCGGTCGTGTAGCCGTCGAAGCCCTGGCTCATGCCTGGCGCCCCGTTGCCGTGTGGGTTGCTGAAGTCCATCTTGAGGCGCTGGAGGTGCGACGCACCGTGGACCGCGGCGTTGGCGGCTGCGGTCTGTGCCGCGACGAGCTGGTTGCGGGCGTGGATAGCGGCGGCGGCGTGCGCTGGGTGCATCGGGTGACCATTCTGGTCGAAGACACTGAGGCCGATGTTCTCGAGGAGCGGAGGAGGCGTGTACTGGTGCGTGGAGTGGTGGTACGCGATGGGCGACGCGCCGCCGGCGCCGCCCATGAACTTGTTGTAGCTGTTGATAATAGCGTCGAGATCTTCCTCGACGCCCGTGCCGTGGAGGTGGGACTTGTCTCCGGTTGGAGTTGGGAAGAGACCCAGTGACAGGAAGCTGGAGCCCGGGGTACGCTGGCCACGAGACACGCTCGGTGGTCCAGACATCATAAATCCCTGAGGAAGGACGCTGGACGAGTCGAAGCCCGGCGTTCGCTGCTGCTGGTTGGCCATGGCGAGCACGGACGGCAGTTGCGAATGGTCGATCTGAGGCGACGGCAGACCCATGAGAAGCGAGAAGTCGTGGCTGCGCGGCGTTGGGAAACCACCGAGAGGGGTCTTGAGACTCGCGAACTTCGGCATCGTCGTCGGCACATTGATCTTAAGCGGCAAGCCAAACGGTCCAGGCGCATTCGAAGACGACGACGACTGGGACTGCGGTGGAGCAGACGAAATGGTTGGTCCCACAGACGTAGGCGGCTGCGGCGGCTGACTCTGCTGGAGCTGGTGCTGGTGCTGCTGGTGTTGGTGTTGCTGGTGCTGAACCTGGTGCTGCTGCTGGAGGTGGTGTTGCTGCTGCAGTTGCTGGTGGTGGAACTGCTCCTGCTTGAGCTGCTGCTCACGCTGCTGCTGCTGACGCTTCTTGCTCGAAAGACGGCCGCCCTTGGAGATGTTCAGCTCGGGCACTTGCTCGCCATGCGCACGAAGCTCCATCGCGTGGCGGAAGCAGATCGATCCCGAGTGCTGCGCGGTCTTCTTGCAGCCGTCGATGCGGCACTGGTGGCCGTGCGAGTGGCGGTTACACAGCCCACCCGCACGCGCGTGCTGCATACACGCGTCGACCTTGCATCTCCGTCCGCCGCCGTGGCGCACACACTTCTGGCGCGCGTGGGCCTGCTTGGAGCATCCTTCCACGATACAGAAGCGCTTGACCACGAAGCCTCCGTGCTGCAGACAGTAGCCTCCGCCGCGCGCATGGGCCTCGCAGTTGTCGGCCTGGCACTGCTTCTTGCCGCCGTGACGCACGCAGAGCTTACGCGCGTAGACCTGGTTGGTGCAGTTCTCGACGCAGCACTGGCGGCGGTTCTTGTGGAACGCGCACTTGTCGGTGCCGTCGGCCGCCGCGTTGTCGCAGTCGTTGAAGCGGCATTTGGTCTGGCCGTTGGGCAGGATCACTGGCGGCTTGCGCTCATCGGCCTTGGAGCTCGTGTCGCTGTCCGAGTCGCTCATTTCGTTCGAATTTTATAGACGCTAGACACGGATACGTAGATTGGATCCTCAACGCCACGACCGGAACAAACTTTGCCGGTTGAAGGATGTCCACTTGTGTTCCGTCCGGAGCAATGCGGCGATCGATCGGAACTGAAACGCAGGCGGCGGTGGGCGGGAACAAAATCAAACTCGCGTCGCGGCAGCAACTTCCGAAATGACAACCCGACACCCAGGTGGTGCGTCGCTCGTCGCGAACACTCGCTCGGCTCCCTAGCCCCTCGCGCATTGCGTCCGTCCAGACTTGGGCAGTCGGGACTTCCAGGCTCCGGCCACACACGCACAGACACAACCAAGTGTGAGTGCCGAGGAGGGAACGATGCAAGCAGTCAGGCACAGAAACTATCCTCCCACACACGCCAGTGAAGGCACTCACGCACTGGCGCTACTCTCCCTGCCCAATCAACCGCCAGGATTGCCGACCTCACCCATCTCGCTTGATTGTGATTGTTGGAAGCACGTTCTTTTTCTGCCCAGAGAGCACCAAGTGGGGATTGACTTCCGCTTTGTATGACTTCATGGCCGGCGAGTGGGCCGACTGCTCTAGAGACTGGACAGAACTGACTTGCCCGAACCATCCGGAGCCCACAATTCAATGTTGGTGATTAGGTTAAAGTGAAGTGGAGACGTTCAAGAGGTTAGGGCTGAATAAATCCTTCATTTACGACGATGGGAGAACTTGTTGGCGAAAGTTGGTGCACATTTGGCTAAGAAATGAGCTGTGGATTCGGCATCTTTTGGAGCCAGGGCGTGAAGTTGCCTTGCAACTTCCCAGTGGAGGCTACGAATCTTCTGCTCGGTGCCCATTTGGGACGCCCGAAGAAAGCTTTGCAAACGTTGAAGAGGCGCTGATGTGGCAGACTCGCGTCAGCGGGCAAGTGCTCTCTGCTGCAAGTTGCAGTGGTGGTAAGTCTCCAGCGTGCTGCATCGGCTGGGAAGCTGCGTCAGTCTAAACAGAATGGAGCGTTCGATACATATACGCCAGGATCCAATGTCCAGCTCGAGCCTCGAACACCTGGGAGTCCTCAGTGATGCTAGAAACAAGATGGCTGTCGACCATCATTGAGATGGCTTCGTCCCCCAAGGGTGTGGATGCCTGGGCTCCACCAGACGTCTCCGCAATGGTGCGTGTTGGCTTGGTCAGTCTCTTTGTAATGGCACTGTAACCCTCCTGTTGGTGAGGACCCTTTACGATCCAGTTTAGACCTGCATCTGGGAGAACAGAACCTTGCGACGGGGTACAAGAAGGTAACCTATCCAGCGAGCGTTGGAACGAAAAGGCAGGAGCCCTGCTTTGCTGTGCGACAAGGTGCACAAATTGTTCTCCCGGAAGATCCGCCCAACGACACGCCCACGCCATGAATGAATGATCCACAACCTGTGGGTTTGTTGGTAATCTCGGAACCAGGTCATCACCGAAAAAAGGTTCCCACAACGCCAAAGATCCACGACGACCCGACGACGGCCATGCCGCTGGCGATGCTGTGGATGAGAAGCCATCGAGGGGGTTCGTCAGTGCCGACGGCGCCGCTCCTCCTGCTGTGGCTGTGGATAGTTCTTGACGTGCGTGGGGTCTCGGTCTCCGCCTCAGCCCTCTCTGGCTGTCAGCGCTGCGACCAGATTGGCGACTGCACGCAGGCCTACAACGGCGGTCCGGGCCAGTTCTGCGGCCATTGGTTAGACCGCGTGAACCAGCGGCAGAGCTGCTGCTGCCCACTGGACGCAGTCTGCCGCGTCTCCAATTACGCCTGCAACTGCCACAAGACTAACGGACGCACGCGAGCCGACGACGCGGCGGTCGATCCGCTGCTCTGGCTCTGGTGGCTGCTCGGCGCCTTAGCCATCGCGACATGCTGCGGCGGCTGCGTCTATATGATGGTCGTGAGTTACAAGCGTAACCGGTACGATGACGACGGCGACGGAGTGTCCCCTGTGCCAATGGCGTACCCGGTCAACGCGCCGCCGCCTGGGACCCCCACAACAGTGTACGGGCCTGCAGGTGGACAGAACTACGGCACAGCGCCACCACTGTACACCACGCCAGCGTACGCTGCACGAGTGTACGGAGGCACCGGTGGCTACGGCTCTGGAGGAAGTCGCATGGGCGCGGGTACAGGCGCGGCTCTTGGCGGGACGGCGGGTCTACTAGGTGGCCTGTTCCTCGGCGAGGCGCTCGCAGACGCAGGAGGCCATGGCTACGGCCATACAGGCGGAGGCTTCAGTGCAGGCGGCGACGCAGGCGCGGGTGGTGGCAGCTTCGACGCTGGCGTTGGCGACTTTGGAGGCGACTTCTAAGTTCAAGGTCGTGCGTGCCTCTTCGCTGGATGGATTCGGAGTATCTGCGACGTGTGACGAAGGATCAGAATGAATGTCATGATCACTCTCTGGCAACTCCACGGATCTTAGTCTGCTCGTGAGCTGATCGTCTACAATGCAACCGCCCCCCCTTCGACACTGCCACTGACCTTCCCTACTCACGCGTTGGTCTATCCTATCTTGGACGGGTTGGTCTTGTTGGTTCATGCTACTACGTAGTACTTCGTAGTGTGGTCGTTATGTTGCTGCTGTTAGGGGCACTAGTCTAAACGACGCTATAACGACAAAACAGGCCTGTGACCGACAGAGCCGACGGTATATTTACGTGAAACTCAACAACTCGCGCAGCAACTGCTCGTCCTCCTTCTTCACAAAACGGCCCTTCACGCGTAATCTCGAGTCCGCGAAGTTCTTGCGGACGTCGTACTTGACCTCCTTCCGCCACACGCGCTTTTGTCGCTTGTCCAAAAACTTTTCGATCCTCTTGCGTCGCGAGTCTGGCGAGTACGCGCCAACAAAGGCCTTCTTCTGGCCGTCCTTGTTCTTGTTGGCGTCCAGTGTGCCAAACGGACGACTGGCACTCGGCGTCGCCCCCGCAGCACCAGGGATGCCAATGGGACGCGACGTGGACATGGACGCGGACGCGGACGTCGGCGTGGATTCCGCCGTCGTGTGGGCTGACAGATCCCCCGCAGGCTTGGACTCGTTGGCGTTCGTAGACGACGCATCGCTCTTGGCCTTGCTTTCCAGAAAGTCCTCTCCGAAGCTGAACGAAGCAGGCGGCGTGATACCGAGCCCCATGGACGGCAGCGAGTTCGGCAGCGACGTGCCCAGTGACGAGCCGTAGAAATCACCGTCTAGAATGTCCCGCGAGTCGTTAAACGACTCAAAGTTGAGCTCGTCCCATTCGTCCATCGACTGGCTTCGCGCAGATGACGAGTATTGCTGTATCATAATCAAAACCACGTCAGTCTCCATGATCCAATAGCAGGCGTTAGGCAGCACGGACTCACCTCATCCTTGGGCGTGTCACCGAGCGAGCCAACGTTCAAGAAGCCGAGGTCCAGGTCGTCCAGCAGATCAATCGATGACTTGCGATTCAGCGCGCCGCTATCCAGAAGTGCCTCGAGCGACGACGAATCACCGGCGTCAAATTTCTCCAACGCATTCTGTAGCGCCTCGTCGCCGCTGATGATCAGGTCTTTGAGCACGCCCTTCTGCTGTCTGTCGATGATACCTCGCTCTTCTAGATCAGTCGCGCTGAGCAGTCGGCTCGAGATACTGCCGCTACGTCCTCGCTTGGTCATGGGCATCGTGAGACTGCCAGGCGAAAACGCCGGCGGCGTGTGCGTGATCATGCCCAGAAAGTCGTCGGCCCCCCAGCCGATACTGTCCTTGCGCGGGATGCCCATGCCCGCAGGCGACGGCTTGTTCTCGCGCTTGATCGCCACGGGCATCGTTGGCGGAAGCATCTTCTTCGCAGCCGCAGGACTCGTCATGGCCGACAATCAAATGCAAAATGTGACAGTCCACCCGAAGGCGTCTGTCCAACACCACCACAAAGGCCCTTCAGCACCGCACCATAACCCACCTTTGCAGAGCAACACGCATGGGTCGTACCTGTGTGTTCTCTATGTGAATGTAGTGGGTTGCTTGCGTCCCCCGTAGCTCCTGAGTCAGGCAGTCCGCTCGTTGACTTCGTGTTCAACTGCACGTCACAGACTCAATATTAGTCCAATTGGAGCGCTTCCACCGCGAGCCCCATGCAATACGACTGTGACGCAGCCACATCGCATGAGGCATTCGCCCATGTAGCCACAGCACGCACCCGAGCTCTTCCTCTTGCAGCTCTCCTTGCAGCCGCTTCGTGCCTCTCCTCTGGTGTCTCCGCTCTTTTCACGTGGGGAGCTCCCTGTCAGCTTCAGCTTGGTCGCTGAGAATACCAGTGCGGGGTTTTTCCATTCAGCCTCAAGGTTCTATTCAAACAATATCTGGTTTTTTGTTGGATAAACGAGGTTTTATGCGATCTTATGTCGAGCTGCTGTCTGTCACACCAGGTGTTGAGACCAGAAGAGCCAGAAAGCGAGTAGCTCATCTGGTTACGGTAGGGGTACGCTGCGGTCTTTTAGCACAGCAAGAGAGCGAGGGAGCAGGTTACGGTCAAATGCTTGCATGAAGGCAGTGAAGCACCCACCAAATCCCCCCGTGCAAACGTATACCTGGTGGTCTAAATCTGTGTGTAAAATGGGTCCAAGCGCGGTGTTTGCGTTGACGCCAGATTCAAACGACAAGGAAAGTGATGGGTCAATCAAACCTCCCATAACACATACCGTAACAAACGGGGTATCATATTTGACAGCCGAACGACTGGTCCTCTGAGGAGCTCAGGTCAACTGACGGGACAACGGTGGGACGACACGGCGTCGGCTTCTTCAAGCGCTTCGCTGTCGCCACGTTGCGAGCCGTGGAATGAGCTGACCTTGGGGACGTCTACAGCTCAGACAGAGCAGCGTAGCCTCCTTCTTAGGAACCCAGGAGATGCGTTTCCTGTGGATGGATCCGATCCAATGGGAAGACGCGGCCTGCCACCTCCAACAGAGGAATGCATGGTCTCAAGAGCTGCATTCAGCAACACGCCTACTGTACTTTATGGACAGGATACTGTACTACACACCCAATCGGTTTCGCGTCTGCAATGGAACTGACAGCAGTACCCGGCACTTCAACATGCCACCATCACTCCATCACTCCATCACCACACAGCCCACGAGCAGCTTGCTGCTGAGACCGCATGCGACGCTGCCCGCCACCACGTCAACCTGCTGACTGTCGGCTGTCAGCGCGACTGCATGCGCCGCTTGACCATCGCACATGGCTGTCAGCAGCTGTCGTAGCGGTTGGTACACTTCCCGACAGGCTTCGCGCGAGCGTCCGTCGAGAACACTCATGAGATCGCCTGGGCAGCCGCTGTGGCTGTCGACTGGGAAGCGACCGCTCGCGACAACGTGGCTCAGCACGCTCTCGTCGTTCCTGTTGGCGACGTACGCGTCGTAGAACGGTTCGTTCTCCATACACGCCTGCTGGAAGTCGTAGCTCAGCTCAAAGATCTCGCTGGCGCTGCGGCCTTCCGCCTCCCAGCGGTCTTCTGCGCGAAGCACCTTCTCCTCCAGATCATTGGCGAAGCGCTCTGCTCCTTCGCGGTAGCTGCACACTGAATCCACCGCCGCTTCACACAGCGCGCAGACGATTGTGCCGTGGCTTTCGCTGAGGTGGTCCCAGTGGGCCTTGAAGCGAGAGGATCTGCTCGACGCAGCCGTCAGACGACAAGCTCTCAACGCGGTGGCTAGCGTTGTATCCAAAGTCGTATTATCCACGTCGGTGAGCAGTAGAACTCCTTGCACAATCCCAGTGTCCTTTGTCGAAGTAGTCGAGGCCACCATGGTCAGATGCTCGTCCATGTGCCACGCGACCTGCAGCATCTTCGCGTACGCTGACGTGGCAACGCCCGCAATCAGGCGATGATCCACAACACGCCACCGTGGCGCCTGTGTTGCGCTGCGCAGCGCACAGCTAACAACAGCTTCATCCACGCGAGTCCCACGGCAAGTGCTGAGCACGAGCGCAGTGTCCTTGTTGCTGAGCAGCGCCACCACACCAAGACTCAGCACTTGCAAAAGGCGATGCTGCCGGCGCGAGGGGGTCTCCAGACGCCGCTTCTTCACGTCCATTGTCGCTGCTTATCGTACTAGTAGTGTGGCTTGTGGACACCGCCCTCATGGCCGTCCCCTGCCCGTCGCTGGCGCCGTGTCCCGCGCGGATGCCGCTCAGCAGTTCACGCTCTGCGCCTCAGATTGAAGCCGTGGCCTGTCCCTAATCAGATCCGGATCAGTCATGCGAGTCAGATCCGACTGTTTGCAGAGTGATGGTCGTTGTTTGCGCCGTTTGGCGCGCGAACCCACTCAACCGCTGACCCAATTGCGCAATTGCCTACATACAAACACCAAGTGTGCACACGTCGCATGGTTTTCTCGTACGATGTCTGCCTTTCGTCTTGACAGGAACAGAGTGAGCAGCTCTTTGTTTGTTGGCACGCTTCCTTCTTTTCTTCAAAAGGTGTTTGCGAATTAGTATCCGGAGGATCTTCTCTCTCTCGCTCTCTGTTCTCTCCTGTCCTCCTGTGTACTGCAGCTCCTCGAAGCGTCAGCTTCCTCAGCCATTGCCGCATCCATTTGGTATATTCCTCTCCGCTTCCTACAATGGCCCCTCTAGAAGCCCACGAAGAACACAACCAAATGGACTTCCCGCCGCAGCCGCAACCGCCGCTCAAGCGCGCGCGGCTCGAAACCCCTAAGCCATCTACGGAGCAGCCTCCTATCCAATCGCCAGCAACAGTCGCATCGTCGCCCGCCGCCGAACGGCTACACAGCGCATTGAGCAAGGGCGTGTTCCAGTTCCTGGTGCTCGAAGACGCCTCCGCCGTGCTCAACTCGTGCCGGCTACTGCGCACCGACACGGCGCTTGTGTCGTCCTGCGCGCGTGCGATTCCTGACTTTGTGCGCGCCCTTTCCCACTCTCCAGACACGGTTTTCCGGCTACGCAGCGACTGGGTCGAGCAGTTGGCCAGCGTCTCGGCGCCGACTGAGCTGCCCGCTCAGGTGGTCACGACGGCGACCTTTCTCAAGAAACGCGTGCAGCGCTGGTGCTTCGACTACGATCCTCCGGCCGCGCAGAGCGACGACGACGACCTGCTATGCAGCGTGCAGCCTGTGCTGATCCCTTTGGTTCAGGTGGCTACGCCTGAGTCAGTCGACGCGGCCGCCAACGGCCAGACCAAGTGGTCCCGCAAGTCCATCAAGCACGCGCTCAACTCGCTCTGTGCTGGCGGTGGCGACGCGTTCTTCGACGACAAGAGCGTCGCCGAGTCCCGCTTCGCGACGCACTGGGACTCGATCTACATCGACCGTGTAAGCGGCCGTGTCGTGTGTCGGCTATGCGACGCCGTGCGGGACTCGCTCGCACTCTACAAGCGCCAAGTCGCTCTCGGACTCCGTCAGTACTCGCTCATGCTGCGCCACAAGGAAGAGAAGTGGGCGCAGGCCAAGCACACGCCGCAGGAAGTCGAGAAGCTCACGGAGGAGTTCCGTGCCAAGTACTTTCCTGTGGACGCGTACATCCGTCCGGAGTGTGCCGAGTGGCCTGAGCCACAGCTACTCCGCCACATCTGCGAGGCCGGCAGCTTCCAGTCCTGGCAGATCGGCGACACGCGTGCCCGAGGCATCGCGACACCCGACGCCTTGGTCCACGCCGTATCGCACAAGTACCAGCACCAGTGCCGCACTTTCTACCAGCCTCTCAAGAAGAGCTTGCACCGCAAGTGCCACGTACTCGGCCGTATCCCACACGCCACACTGCAGAGCCTTCGGGTAGTAGGATCAGGCGACGCCTCCAAGACCCAGGAACAGAATGCTGATGCCCCGCGGGTACTCACGGAGCTCGTGGGCGGCGTCGAGAGCTCGTCCGGTATCTTCAGCGGCGTGCAGGTCACGTTCCGACTCTGTTGTTAAAATATAAGAGTCCCCTCTGTGGACTCCAGTGTCCATTATCTTCCATAATTCCTATTCAACGCGTCGTGTGATGAAGTAGACGCCCACGAGAAAGCCTGAGTTGGTCACGCCGGCCACGAGCTCGCCCTTGACGCTGCCGTCCTCGTCGCCCATCCACGACCGGAACACGCGGCGTCCGATGATCGCCTGGCACTCCTCAGTGAGCACGCGCTTGAGTGGCTGGTACAGCGTCCGACACAGCTCCATACACTCTTCACGCAATGCGTTGAAGACGTCGTCGTCGAAGCGGCCAAAGCCCATGAACATGCCTTCAAACGGGTCCATGGGGAACTTGCCGCTCTCGCAAACGTCGGCGAGGATGGCGTCGTCCTGGCCGTCGGCAAAGTTGATGTCCGGGTACGAGTCCTCCGGGAAGAACTCGGTCTTGAGCTCGCTGCGGCGTTGGTGGATCTCGTCCAGGTCGCAGCCTTCGGCCTTCCACTCCTCCCGCTTGACCTTGAGCACCTCGTTGAACCGCTTGAGCGCAGCCTTAGCGTCCTTGCGGTACTCCTTGATCGTGTGCTTGGCTGTGTCACACAACGAGCACTTGGATTTCGACTTGCGGCTCGCAGTTCCGCGGTTGCCAGCAGCTACAGACACTTCGATTGTCTCCCAGTGGGCGCCAAAGTCCGAGACGTGGTTGTACTCCTGTGGCGTCGCCACGAACACGTCGCCAATGCCGTCGAAGCACACGTTCAACGCCTTCTTGACGTCCTGCGTCGTGAACTCGTAGCCGGCGTCGCGCTGCTGCAGGCCCAGCGGCAACGGCAGAAACACGGGTCTTGTTGTGCAGATATCACCGTAGCGGTTGAGCTCGTGCTCTGTGTAGCACAGCGGCACAACGCGTCGCTCCACCATCGCCAGCGCCGACAGCAGCGCCGTGTGCTGGCCGCGGCGAGCGTCCAGCGACGCGTCGAACGCCTGCACGAATCTCTGGACGTCGTCCCACGCATCGCGTCCTCCGTTGGTCGCGTGATCTTCGCAGCTTGTCTCCTCCAGAAGCCCTGGCACTGTGAGGAACGACGGACGCACGCTCATCCAGTCGCGGACGCAGTGCAGACGCAGGTGCGCGCCAACGGCGCTGAGCGCGAGCCCCAGCAGCGGCAGCTCGCCGTCGAACCGCAGCAAGCGGCACGTGTTCAGTATGCTGGGCATGTCCTCCAGAGGAAGAAAGGCGAGCACGCCCGCCTGCAGAGCTTGGTGCATTGCGTCGGTAGGCGACGCCAGCGACGCATTGGTGTTCGCTGTGGGCGTCTGGCGACGCGAGCGCTTGCGGGTCTCCATGGCTATTGGAACTGCAGAAAGTGAAGAGCTTCGATTGCTTTCTCCACCCAAATGGATCAGAAAGGCGAGGGTGATCGATTAGCTTGGGATAGTTTACGTTCTGATCAGCCTAATCAGCTCAAATTAGCCACCAGCGCCTCTTCCTCAGCGACTTGCTGGGTCACGATCTCGTAGAAGACGCGGCCATTTGGACGCAATGACGCCTTCGCGGCGTCCACGAACTGGTCCAGCACTGTGGGGCTGCGGGTGCTATTCACAGTATAGCGCTTGGTACAAATGGAGCGGCACACGATGCGCTCAACGCCGTCGCCGCACAGCTCTCGCCGCATGAACAGCCTACAGCAGTCACAAATTAGCCTCAACTAGCCTCGTCCTCTCATCAGTTTCCAATAGAAAAGCCCACGTACGCTCCAATGCTCTTGCGCGTGAGATCCGCCGTGTCAGCAGCGATCGGATACAGCTCGTCTTCGTCCACGAAGTCCCAGATCATGACGGCGTCGTCATCACGCATGCGGTAGAATGTCGTAGCACGAGCCTGCACGGACAGCTCCGCACCACTGGCCGTGTGCTTGTGCTTGGCACTCACGAGCCGATACAGCAAGTGGTGGTCCACCGCGACAGCCTCGTCAGCGTCCACGATCTGCCGCGTCACGTCCAGCGGCTCACACTGCGGCCAGCGAGCCACGATGTCTCTCACGGCCACACACGCGCCTCTCAGCACAGCGCTGATGTCTGTCGTGTTGACGGCGTACACGCTCAGCGTCGTCACAGCAAAGCCGTCGCTGGACGGGAGGAACTCGGTGTGGATGTGCGGCGTGTCGAACGAGATGGCGTCGGTCTCGCGGCTCAGGATCTCAATGGCCAACGACAGACGCTCGTCACGCGACAAAGCCTCGTATTCTGTGCGTCGCGTGCTGCGATCGCGTGGCAGTCTCACGTAGTCGTGGAGGTAGCGACTCAGGTTGAGGCCTTCTGTCAAAGGCGGTGGCGTGATGGTGAACACGCTGCGTAGACTGCGGATGAACTTGGCGTGGAGATACACAGCGGACCGCAACTGGCGACACTCGTCTTCGACACGGCGTCGCTTGTGGCGTTCAACGGTCGCGACCTCCATGGACGAGCGGCCGTGGGGCTGTAGATGCAGCCCCTGTCCACGCAGACGCTTGAGCTCCCGAGTGAGCTGACTCACCTCCATGCGGAGGCTGTTGAC
The DNA here is from genome assembly GCA_023337545.1 of Pythium coloratum. Taxonomy (NCBI): domain Eukaryota; phylum Oomycota; class Peronosporomycetes; order Pythiales; family Pythiaceae; genus Pythium; species Pythium coloratum. The sequence continues at coordinate 33,463 of JAADXE010000193.1, forward strand.
CGTTTGCTGGAGAAATCACCTGTCAGTTTCACGGCCAATACAAGACCTATACCAAATACTGAAATTCCCAGCTCACCTTGGCGCGTTCTGTGCGCGTCATCACGGGCGCCTTGCTCGCAGACGCCTGTCGTGGCTGTGGTATCCTCACAGGCGCTGTTTGTTCACTGTGAGGCATTGCTTCTGTGACTCCGGCATTTAAGACCGCGGTGGCTGGCGTCGTCGGAATAGGAGGCGCGTTGTCATTCGGCTTTGGCTCGGCGGGCGCCTGCCACGCTGGCTGCTCGCCCAGCAGCTCCGCCAGCAGCGCGTCCGTCTCGTTCGCGGCCTCGTCCATGAGCTCTTCTAGCAGCGCGTCGGCGTCGCCCGTGGCGTCCCACGCACTCGCAGAGAGCGGCGTCGGCAGCATTATTCCCAAGGTCCAATTATTATTGTTCAGCAGCGTGTCAGTCTACCAGTTCGTCGGTCGTCGTTTGACACGGGAAAGCGAGGCACCAGAAAGTTCACCGGAACGAGCAGCTATTCTCCAATATCAATACATATCATTTTCAGTCCGCCTCCTCATTCGGGAAATCCTCCAGTTCAAGCCACGCGGATGGAGACCGTGGAGCGCGTGGCCAGTGTGGCAGGCGCCGTCGTCTCTGTCGTGCCGTACGCGGACATGCTCGTGCGCATAGGCAAGCTGGTCAGCGAGCTCCGTGCGAGTAAGCCGATGTGTGAGCAACTGCTGAAGGACCTCGAAGACGTCCGCCCACGACTGGAGGAGCTGATCGCGAGCGACGGCGTGCACTACGATGGCGCGTTGAAGATGTACCAGGAGCTCGTGGCCACGTTCCAGAACGCACTGGAAGGCTACGTCAAGGTCAACTTTTTTGCGCGTCTTCCCGCCCACTTGAAGCTCAAAGATCGCATTCAGCAGTTCAACAACAGTCTCGAGCATATTGGCTTCCTCATGGATATCGACGGGCAACTCGAAGATGACCGACGCCACAAGGAAGTCATGACTACTCTCCAGCGCCACGAGCAGTGGAGCCTCGAGGCAAAGCAGGCGACCACCAAGAGGCTCACGCAATTGTTCGACATGTTGAAGACGCAACCGGAAGAAGTCGCCAAGTTGCTCCGAAAGGAAAGAGTTTCGCTGGAGGATCTGATGGACTTCAAGAAGGAGATCAAGTTCAACTCGGCGGCTTACTCAAAGGATGAGCTCAAGATGATGAATGACGTGCTCAACCAAACGAGCGAGATGTTGCACATGAAAATCCCGCATTTGTCGAGTTGGTATGTGTCCCCTGGTGACATTCTGTACGAAAGCGGCGACCCGTTCGCGACCAGCGAAAGCAACCGGCGCGCGTTCTACCACGGCACCATTTTCTCCGGCACGAAAGTGGTCGTCAAGACTGTGTCGGCTGTGGATAATCCAACCGTTATCAAGGAGAAGTTCAACAAGGAAGTCAAGACGTGGCACGAACTCCGGCACCCGCACATCCTGCCTTTGTACGGCGCCAACAGCGGAAAGGAGCCGCTGTTGCTGGTCATGGGTCGAGCAGAGAGTAATTTTCGCGACTACTTGACGACTCACCGACACCGCGTGTGGTCAGTCTTCCTGGACGCTGCACGGGGACTCGCCTACCTCCATAAGTACAAGATTGTCCACGGAAATCTCAAGTGCAGCAACCTGCTTGTCACGCCCAGGGTGTGGGCTGGTGTCTGATTTTGGCTTCGCCTTCTCCCACCCCGACTCGGCCGTGAGTGCGAAGCAGCAGCCGGAGGCTTTCCAGTGGAAGGCGCCGGAGTGTCGTGCCAAGGATTCCGCAGGCCGCCCTGAGTCGGACGTATACGCCTTCGGAATGTGTCTGTTCGAAGCGTTTACTGGCTCAGTTCCCTACTCGAGCGTCGTCGACGAGCTGGAGGCAATCGAGATGATTGACCAAGGCATACTGCCGACAGCGGATAGCGACGACATGGTCCCACTGGAGGCGTGGGAACTGATCCGGGTGATGTGCAAGCGCGAATTTAGCCAACGAACCAGTCTGAGCGATGTGATCCGCACGCTCGAGAGATACTCGGGACACGAGCAGCTCCGCAACGACTTGGAGCAGTGCAGCTGCAAGTCTCCATTTTTCTCATCGTGTCAACGACCAGTGAATCGGAATTCGATCGGGCCAAAACTCGGGCTCGTGAACCGCAGCGGCACCATGAAATGGTAATGTATGGTGTCGCTTGTGTATAACCGGCCCGACATCAGCCACCGTTATTACCAAAAATCACTTGAGCATCCATCTGAGGCTCTGAGGCATCGACTTGTTTGTTTCCGAGTCTCACCAATGATCAGAATACAAAGCGTAAAGACGACAGTTCTATTTGGTCCCTACTTTGTCGACCTCCAGACGGCTTGTGGTCTCTTACGTAGAAGAGTCGTCGCTGTCACTGTCGCTGTCGCTGTCGCTGTCACTGTTCAACGCTCGGATAGAGCACGCGGACGCCGCGTCATACGACGTCTCCACAGCCACCACGTGTTCGTGCTCAAAACCAGTTGCTTCCTTAGCAAATGCAGGCATCGCCTTAGCCGCCTCCTCTAAGGACAATCGCTGCGCTGGGTCATAGCGCACCATTTTCTGGACCAGCTGCCACTGATCGACGCGGAAAACGCTCGGACGAGTCATCTTCTCGGCGATGGGCACGTCCGTCTTCGAGTTGATCGTCTCCCAGTCTCGGATATCAGGATGATCACCTGTCACAGCCTCCACGACACACATCGCCAAGCCATACACATCGGACTCTGGCGACGGCAGCTCCCGTAGTAGAATCTCTGGTGCCTTCCACCGTCGTGCGCCAATCTCTGACGTTGACTGTCTCGCGCGGTTCACGTCCTTGACCGTTCCTGCTGCTACCTCCTCAGTTGCCTTTACAGCGACTGCAGAGCTCAAACCGAAATCAGTGAGCTTCGTTTTGCCGTATTTGCTGACCAGGATGTTGTTGCATTTGAGGTCGGCATGGATGATACCCTTGTAATGAAGGTACTGCAGCCCTGCAGCACCTTCATACAGACGCTGCCACACGACACGATCCTTTTGGACATCGGGACGGCGAAGGTATTCGTCCAGTTGACAGTTTTCGTTCTTTTCGCTCAGCTTCTCGCACACAAAGAACCTCTGACCGACAAGGTGACACGCGCCAAAGAGCTGGACGACGTGGGGGTGGTGCAAGCGAAACCAGTTCTCGACTTCTGTGCTGAAGGTTTCGTGGCTGGCCTTCTTCTCGCGAAGCTTCTTCACGACGACATCCGAATTCATCCAGTTCCCTTCAAGAGCCTCCCCGTAAGAGCCCTTCGCGATCCGGTTTGTCGTCTTGATCTCGTATGGAGGTATGAACCAGTCGGCAACATGAACTCCAGGATGTTGTTGGATGCGCTTGCAAACGGCATGGAGATTGCTGGGTCGGATGCTCGTATAGCTCAAGCGATGCCGTGTGAGTTCGAACTCAAGGCACGTGAGCAGGTTGACGCGATCTTCGAGATTGGCAATTTCTGACTCGGTCAAGCTGGATTCCAGTAGCTGGAGGCGAGCAACACGATCTTTATGCCAAACTTGGCGCCACTCGTGAGTCTTTGCAATCGGTGCGTTCTCCACGCCTAGGTCACGGGAGAGTCGATCGATGTCGTTGTGCAGAGAGAACATCGCGTCTTTCAACTGGCGCTCGTAGCAGGCACTCTCAAACGCAGACTTGCTGTTTCTCGTGAACAACTTCACTTCTGAATTCAGGCGCGTAACGAGTGCTTGATATTGGTCGACTGCGCGTTAATCCTTTCTCGATTCGCCCGCGATTGACCACACTCCAGTCAAACGTACCTCGGCGTTTGTCACTGTCGGTCGCACAATCTCTCGTTCATCTTGCACGTCGGCGCAATGGTCGAGCAAGTCGTCGTCCGACTCTGGTGAATTGCAGGTTTCAGCTTCCCGAATCAGTTGCTGCAGTTCCCTGACGACATACGCAATATGCGGGCGGTGCCGAACGTGGTACACGCTCATGCGCTTCATTAGGTCCCAAGCGCGGTCGCTGAAGGCGGGGTGTCGCCTCGGGGGCTCACCATCCTTCACGAGCATTCTGACATCGATTTTTTCCCGTCGCTCAGCTGCAAACGCGGCCTCACCAGTGACGGCCTCGTACATGCACATTGCAAGAGCGTACACGTCGCCTTCCATTCCGAAGGCGACTGGCATTTTCGTCCACTCTGGATCTACGGGCTTCTTCACGCGGATCGCGCATGAGCAGAGCCCGAAACCTCCGAGCTTTGCCACGCCCTGTTCCGTCATTGCGATCATGTTGCTTCGGATCTGCCCATGGATCGTGCCTCGTTCGTGGAGATACTGCACAGCCAGCGCAACCTGGAGAATGACCGTGTACTTCTTGCTTGGGTTTTTTTGCAAATACTCGCGGAGATCTTCCCCAGTGGTGCGTTCGACGACAAGGATACGGTCATTGCCACGGTGGCACGCGCCGAAGAGATTCAGTATGTATGGATGATTGAGCGGGTACCATCTCCGGATCTCTGATGCGAAGCCAACGCGCAAACGGGAGTCCACGAAATCAAGAGATGGCTTCGGCATCCCACACAGCTGGTAAACAGTGACTGGTGCCCCAAACCACGACCCCTTGCCAGCTTGGACGAACACACTAGTCGTTCTCTTGGGCACGTCGCGTTCGACGGTCTTGGGATCGATAAACCACCGAGGCTTCGAATCTGCCCTGGCGCGAAGCGGCGAGTGCAGGTCCAAAAGCGCCTGAGGAGTCCATAGCTTAGTATCATCGTTGTTCAACATAGCACCATTTGCCTTGAGATACTTGACTGTGTCCTCGTGGTAGTGAAACAAGGCCTTGTCAAGCGCCGTGTCATCATCGAAGTCGACCACGTTCACGTTGGCGCAGTACTCGACAAGTACTCTCACGACCGGCAAATATCCATTGGAAGCTGCTCTATGAAGCGCTGTACACCCTTGATAATCTTGGTTGTCCATGATCGCAGATTGCCCTCGCTTGCAAAGCCGCGAGACGAGGAAGCGACATAGGTAGCTGTTTCCGTTCATGCACACACCCAACAATGGCGTCATACCCGAATCATTCACCACGTCGAGCTGAGCCCCCCTACCGACGAGATACTGAAGAATAACCCCAAAGCCTTTATCTGCGGCAATAAGCAAAGGGGTGTCCCCACCAAGCGCTCGAGCATTCAAATCCGCACCTCGATTGACCAGCAGTATAACCATGTCCAGGTGACCTTCAAACACGGCCACATGCAAGAGACTCGCACCGTCGTGGTCCTTGTCGTCGAGGTCGGCACCGGCGGCGAGCAACATCTCCACGATTTCGACGTTGCCCTTACTGACGGCTGTGTGCATCGGTGAACTGCCTTCATGGTTTCGCGTCCCAAACTCTTCTTTTTGCTCGAGAAGAAACTTGACAACATCGACATTACCATCGAAAACGGCATTGTGAAGAGCAGAAAACCCCTTGTCGTTCGTGATGGTGAGCGCTGCACCATTTGCTACGAGACACTTGACAACGTCGAGGTCGCCGGCGGACGCCGCGATGTTCACAGGCGCCCAGCGACCAGGTCCGGTGGCGTTGATCACTTCGGCAATCATACTGACATCCTCCCCCATGGACTTCAACGTGTTGATGATGGCGCAAACATCAGCCAATACCGACGTTTTGCCATGTCGCCTCACGGAGTTGGCCGCATTGACGAGCGCGTGGATTTCTAAGAACGATTTCACACATGCAGTATACAACGGCGTATGGTGAGCAATTTCGTTTCGTCGCACAGATGCTCCGCTCCGCACAAGCAGCTCAATGATCTGGGGATGACCCAACATTGCAGCGTAGTGGAGTGCCGAGAAGCCGTGGTTCGGTTCGTAGTAGTTCACGACGGCGCCTCTCTCCAGAAGAAATCGGACAGAAGAATATTGCCCGTTCATACTCGCCATGATGAGCGGCGTCCATCCGTTCTCACAGATACTGTCGACGTCCGCACCCATATCCACGAGTGCCGCAGCAGTGGTTGTGTCGCCGTGCGCGAGAATGTGGTACAACGCAGTGTTACCGTTGCAGTCTTGTGCGTTGATGTTCGCACCGCGGTCGACGAGGAGTGACACGAGTTGGTTGTTCTTCATAGTAGCAGCCCTGATCAGCGCCTTTTGAATGGACTCGTCCCAAAGCGACGAACGCAAAACCGGTCGACCGCGATTCAAGAGCGCCTTCACCATCTCCACGTTGCCCTTTTCAACGGCTATACCCACAGGGGTGCTTCCTCCGTCACCCGGCGTCAACACATCAGCACCAGCCTCTACCAGCTGGCGTATGATCTCCAGCGACCCGCGAAGACACGCAACGTGCAGCGGAGCCAAGCCATCACTCGCTGTCGCGTTAACCACAGCGGTAACGTCATTCTTCTTGTCCATTTCCGTGAGCGTGCCAATTATGGCTGCCACGGCAAGAGGCTGGAGACGATCGCACGCACGCATCAGCGCACTCGCCTTCTTGGAATCTCGAGCGAGAGCCGACGCGCCTTTGCGGACAAGAGCCTTGATCGCACCAACGCGCCCGGCCTCAACAGCCCAGTGGAGCGCTGTGAGCCCATCGTGTCGCGCGTGGTCGATAGACGCGCCTTTCGCCAAAAGAGCCTCGATCATATCCACTTGACCGAGCTTGCTTGCCAACATGAGAGGAGTTTCGTGGTCGATCTCACCATCGACGTTCGCGCCGGCTTCCACGAGCCACTTGGCCATACCTCGAAGGTCTTTCACCACCGCGATGAGAAGAGCCGTCGTGGCGCTAGATTTGGCGATCGTCGCCCCTTTTTGACTAGATAGGACGCGACTGCCGTGTGCCTGGGACTGATGTGCTCGCTTGTACAGGCCATGACGAGAGGCGTGGCGTCGCGGTGGCCGACTGCGTCAACGCTGGCGCCTGCAGACGCAAGCAGCTCGACGGTGTCCACGCAGCCCATGTACGCTGCCAGGTGGAGTGCCGTGTTGCCTTCAACGTTGGAGGCTTCCAAGTCTGCGCCGCAGCCTATGAGGAAGTGGACGATGCCTGTGTGGCCCTGCGTGGCCGCGTGGATCAGCGGAGTGAACCCTTCGGCGTCGCGGCAGTTGACAAGATCCCTGCACATACTGACGATATGTCGGACGAGCGCTTCGTTACCCCGTCGGGCCTCCAATAGAATGTCAGCCCCGTCGACTCGCTGCTGGGCCAGCGCCATAGGTCCGAGATGGAAAAGTAGGGAATGGCTCGAGCCTCGAGCAGGGATGGGATGGCAGGCTCTATGATATGATAACTGATTAATTGATGGGCACCAATCATATCCTCGATCATCCAAGGCAATGGAATCCTATTGGACACTATAAACGAATGTTTATTTGTTTATAGCAGATAGATTTCCATGAGTTGATGTCTATAAATTAATGTCTAAGAGCATCCCCACCAATTACGCTAAACGCTATTGTGGATTCAACTCCAAATTTCCTCGCACGGTTGGTTCAACCGCTCGAAGTGATCTGCCAAGAAACCCCCCTCATAGTGAAATCAAGGTAAACTCAAGACGATAGGTTTTCGGTTCAATAAGAACGAGTGGGTTTAGGTGTTGAAGATATTTATGACCAATGAAATGAGGGCAGACAGCTCCTCTAACCGCCCTGATTCGGCAATTTTGGTCGGAATTCACAATAGTTCGCCAAAAAGCTATAACGTTTCGCAGGTTTTCTGACCATTTTCAACGCCAGACGCTACTTTGCCCACTAGATCTGATGGGTCAAATAGCGTCTGAAAGGTTATTGTGCTGTGCTGGAGTTTTGGCATTCTGGAGTGAGATCACTCAGATATAACTTCCAACTCAGGTCAGATTTAGATTTCTCTGGTCAGATAAACGAAAGAAGAGATCAGAATTATTTCCATCTCAGACCTTTTGGCAAGGTTCAGCCGGCAAAAGCGACCGGGAGAAGCGCATAGCTCCGAGACGGCATGGGCTTCACCAATGACTTGCGCTGGCGCCCGATCCTCATCCACGTCTACGGCATCTAAGTTGCCGATGTGTCAATGCCACTCGGACCAAAACCACGCTCTATCAGCTGTAGATATAGTTTGTTTCTTAGGAAAGGGATTGTGATGCGGAACGCGGTGATGATGATCAGATGAGGTCTATTAAACTGCTTTGTTAGAGTCTAGTAGCCGGTCAGAAAGCCAAGA